>SJYW01051905.1:959690-984212 GCA_006410735.1 Raphicerus campestris
CCGGCAATCTTGACTCCAGCTTGTGCTTCCTCCAGCCCAGCGTTTCTCATGGTGTACTCTGCATTTTAGTTTTATAGTATTAACTGAAGGAAGAACACTTTAAGGGAAAGTTTTCTTCATGGGCAAAAAAAGAAGAGAAGGGAGAAAGTTTAAAGTGTGAACAACAAAAAACCCCTAAAATCTCTATCTGGATTTTATTCACTTCAAAAACAGGATGGATCTGTGTAACTGGGCAGCATAAGAAAAAGACATTAGAGGACTTCTTCTGGAATTTGGGGGCTTTTCAGGTGGTGCTAGTGGCAAAGAAACTGCTTGCCAATGCAGAAGACATGGATTCACAGAGCTGCAGGAAATAAAGTTTCTAAGTCCTCCAGAGCATGGTCCACAACACAGAAGCAAGAATTTAGGGATTAGACAAACAAGGAATCCATCAAGGTATGCTTCAAACTTCTGGTACCAAAAGGAACATGAAAAAAGCTTGACCTAGGGGATTCCTTGCAAGCTCAAAGCTGGTCTTGGGAAATATCAGGGATTTATAGATTGGTTAACAGCCAGGTTTTGAGTTGTCAGCGAGATAATTGACCCTCAAGGAGACTTTTTGTATGCTATGATGTAAAAACGCCTTACATTTCCTTTGTGAGAGATGCACTGAGAGGGATAGACAAGTTGGAAACCACATGTACAAGATGTAATGATTCTCGGCTTGGCGTATTACAGTACGTCTTCTCTTTCCCACCATATTCCCTAGAAGAAACTCCAGATCACAGGAAGATTAAGAGGAACATGGGAAGCAAAATACAACTTGGACACTGCGTGGACTAAAGATGCACCTTACAAATAAAAGCACAAAGTTGTTCAGCAGTCTAATTTTATTTTACCAAGCTTCAAGTTTGTTTTGACTCATAAAAGAGAGGACCCTAGGCCATTCTTGACACTGATATTTTGTGTGTGTGTGTGTGTTTTAATTTTGTGCATGTGAAATAGCTCAATGTAGAATTTTTCCAGGAGCTTTAATCAAGCAGTTTTTGGCAATTTCCAGAAGTGATCCTTCGCTGCCTTTGAAAATGCAGAGCACACATGAATGTTTCCAGTCCTCTGGCATATCTCCATTTCATAAGCAGTTTATTCATAAACTCTTTAAAAGTCCCTGGAAGATAGAGTAGACCTGACACCACAGAATTATTTGAAGTGTTCAAATGACTCCTTTATGGTCTCATTTCTGCCTTGTTTTACATTTCTTCTTTTGTGTTGCTCTAATGTCTAAATTATATCTGTATAAACTCATGTCATCTAGTTTCTACATAGATCATTTAGTTAAAAAATCATGTTCAGTTTTCTGCATAAAGTATCCTTTCATTTTATATAAAAATATAATACATACTATTAACACTTTTCACAGTTCTCCGTGCTCATCTAAATGTGATTTCTCTGCCTATGCCAATCCATTTAAGTATGATTCATTTCTTATCGGAGAAAAACGTTGATGTCTTAACATATTGTGCAGTAATGACTCAAGTACAAAAAAAGGATAAACTGCATTTTTACTCTTGAGATTATCTTAGATTTTACTCTTCCTTGTTGATGGCATCACTGACTCAATGGATATGAGTTTGAGCAACCTCCAGGAGTAAGTGATGGACCCGGAAGCCTGGCATGCTACAGTCCACGGGGTCACAAAGAGTTGGACATGACTGAGCAACTGAACTGAACTGAACTGAACTGAATTCCTTGTGTTAGACTTTTTTTTTAGTTTTAGAGACTAGCTTGTACAAATTAGATCCTTAATAAGTTGAAAACTCTGAAAAGAGTAAGTTTTTCCTGTCTAGCAGTACTTTGAATGAGTTTCTGAAGTGGGGAGTGGGTGAACTGGTACGAGGGGGAGGTGATATTTGTCAAAGAGCAGTATTCCCTGGAGCTTATGTGCTGTTTCCCATCAGTGCTTAAAACCAGCAGGGTTGTTAGAACTAGTTACAGTATTACAGATGTTTCAAGCCATTAACATATGGTTTAAATATCATTGTGGTAGAATTTGCTACAGATTTTTTTTTGTCATTTAACTGGAAGTTAAATGTCTTTTCATTAATCCACAAATGCACTATTTATTTGTCCCTAGAAAAAATAAAGATTTAGTTAGCTACACTTTGTTCTCAAACACAAGAGAGGTGACAAGGGTTGACATGCGTCAGTCCTTTCCACACCAAGTATGTGAAAAGATTCCCTAGGAAATTGTTAGCTGGGTACTACATCTATTTGTGAAGTGAATGATAAACTATTGTTCCTCTTGTTTCATGACCACTAGGGAGATGAATGCAATTTGCACAGTGCAGTGGTAATAACTAATGTGACATTTTCAAAGGAATCTAATCATGGATTCTAAATATTCATACACAAGGCCTCTGCTGGGAGATTTTTTTTTTTTTCCTTTTAAAAGTGTTCTTTGAGTAGACAAACACATTGCATGCCTTGAGATAGGTAAATATTGTACTTTTAAACAAATGGGTTTTAGAGCACTATTCCTGCAAGTTGCTTTGCTACATTTAGTGCTAGTCATCTAAGCCATATAACTAGGTGTCTATACAACTTATCATGCAACTTTTTGAGGGTAGAAGGCACCTTTCATAATTATACAGAAATAAGAATCTTAAACTAGTACAGTCCTGAGCAAACCAGGAGGAACAACCAGTCTACACATAATGGATTTTGAAAACTGCTAACATTTTAGACTAATTATTTTGTGAGGATAAATAGCAGAGGATAGCCCTGCAATTAGGACAGCAAGACTTTTTACTTCTAAAGACAAAACCATACTAAAGTAATTTGTTAAACTTCAAACTAGAAATTGTCTTTATAATTATTCTTTCATCTTATCTCCAAAGAAAAATGTACTGTTTCTAGTCTCCAATGCTGACATTCATTCAATCTTCAAAGAGGTATTGAGTTAACACAATGTGCCGTGCACTGTGTGTGCTTCCCTTCTACAGTTCATTCATTCATTCCTTCCTCCTGTGTTCCCTGTCTCTGTCTTGGTCTTCTTTAACATCTTCTCACATAATCTTTTTGTCTTTCTACTAACTTGTATATGTTTTTTACATAGTGATTAATCCTTCAGCTGCCCAATTGATTTTTTAAAGCAATTTTTATTTCATTTAGCAAATATCGTGTTCATTCAATGAACACTTATCAAATATATATTTTGTTCCAGGTACTGGAGATACAGTGCTGAGCAAATAAATGCTGCTTCTGCCCTCATGGAATTTATGGTCTAATTGAACAACTGTGTAATTAGATAATTATATAAGCGAATGAAATATTATAACTATGCTCACTTCAATTGAGGATTTGTGTACTGTGAGCACCTATAAAATGGGAAATAAAGGTTGAAATAATAGCTGATGGGAGATATGACCTCAATGATTAAAGGAAAAAAAAAACTGATCTATCAGAAAGAACCCTTGAACATATGGGAAAATGTGACCAAATGTGGAGAATATAAAGAATGGGCAGAAAGAACAGATGAGACTAAACCGAGAAAGAGACCACAAAGCTCAGTTCAGTTAAAAATCTATTACAATTTTTTTTCATTGTTAAAAAAGATTGGAGGAAGCCATTGAAATATTATATATAGATAAGCTGATGAGATTTGTATTTTTAGAAAAGATTCACTGTGATTATAATGGAAAGAATGGATTAGAGTGTGTGGCAGATAGATCAGNTTGTTAAAAAAGATTGGAGGAAGCCATTGAAATATTATATATAGATAAGCTGATGAGATTTGTATTTTTAGAAAAGGTTCACTGTGATTATAATGGAAAGAATGGATTAGAGTGTGTGGCAGATAGATCAGTTAGAATGATTAGGAAATGCTGTGCAATATGCCTGCAGTGCAGGAGACTAAGGAGATGCGAGTTCAATCCCTGGGTCAGGAAGATCCTATGGCAACCCACTTCAGTATTCTTGCCTGGAGAATCCCATGGACAGAGGAGTCTGGTGGGCTGTTGTCCTTAGAGTCACAAATAGTTGGACACAACTAATGTGACTGAGCATGAGCACGAGCAACAGCCTGGGGCTGGCCCTGTGGCTCAGCAATAAAGAATCTACCCACAGTGCAGGAGCTGAGGAATCTGCCTGCAATGCAGGAGGCTTGAGTTCAGTCCCTGCATTGGGAAGAATCTCTAGAGAAGGAAATGGCAACCCACTCCAGTATTCTTGCCTGGGAAATCCCAGGGACAGAAAAGCCTGGTGGGCTATAGTCCATAGGAATGAAAAGAGTTGGACATAACTTAGCAACTAAACAACAACAACATGCCCCAGTCTAGGTTGAGAGAAGACATTATCTCAAACCCGGATGGAGCTGGTAAAGTTGGAGTGAAGTGGAAGTAATAGAGAGATATATAGGAAGCAAAATTCAAAGGGCTTGAGAAGGATTTACATGGGTGGTGATAGTGAGAGTTGACAGGGACGTATTCAAGTTTCTGTCTTACTCAGTGGCTTGGCAATGATCATGCCATTCATTGGGATAAGGGCCTCTGGAAGAGAAACACTTTGTATTGCACTAAATCTCAAATTTTAATATGTTTTTGAAGTTCTTTTATATAATCCCAAATGAGATATCAAATAAAGAGTTGATCTACGGCTTAGTGTAAAGTTTAGCACCATAGACTTGAGGAAATGCAAATTTAACAGTTTAGAAGAGGAGGTTGGTCATGTGAAGGAAACAGAAAAAATGATCAGGAGAAGAAAACTAAGAGAGCGTTGTACCTTGAAAACCAAGAAAAGAGGTTGTGTCAAGGAGTGAGTGTTCAAAGGGTTGGCAAGCTGCTGAAAGGTTGAGAAAAAGATGGAAAAATACATTGCAGAGATCTGAGAGTCAATGGAAGCTATAGCAAAATCTTGGCACAGAAGGTTGTGAAAGTTGCTCGGTCGTGTCTGACTCTTTGTAATCCCATGGACTGTCGCCTGCCAGGCTCCTCTATCCATGGGATTCTCCAGGCAAGAATACAGGAGTGGGTTGCCATTCCCTTCACCAGGGGATCTTCCCAACCCAGGGATGGAACCCAGGTCTTTTGCATTGCAGGCAGGTTCTTTACCAACTGAGTCCCCAGGGAAGCCCACTGGTACGGAAGATTGGTTGGGCAAAAAACATTATTGATGGAGGCAAAAGAATGAGCTGCAGAGAAGAAGAAAGTACAGATAATCTTCTTTTGTTTCTTTTAATTGATTAATTCATAAAATATTACTTAGAATTTGCTATGTGCCAGGAAATGGCTAAGAACTAAGAATTCTTAATGAATAAGACAATATCTGTTCCTAAGCAGCTTATAACCTGGTCAAATATCATAAGTGAGTGAAACTTACTACTACATTTGCTTCTTCACTAATTAACTCTCAGATTCCTAGAATCTCACTTCCACTGCAAACAAATTGGTGAAACTTTTTTCTGGCTTCCAAAGACCTTCCAGTCTTTGGACTGGAAATATTCAAGATTTCCTCAGTGTTCAGCTTCATTATCATCTGGGAATATAATATTGATCACTACATCTTTCTAGAAAAGCTCTCTAAGCTATTGCATTTTAAACCTTCCCATCTGATAAAATGATATGCTTCTTTGTGTTTTTTTCTATGGTAAAATTCTGATTTTTTAAAAAATATTTTTCATGTCACTAACAATTTTATATCATTCTTTGTGACCAAATAGTTTTAGATATATTATCCTAAAGGTATTTTTATGAATTGGTAAATGCACACTATTAAAATTTAAACAATGCCGGAAAAGTGTTAAAAAGCAAAGGCAGACATTACTACCTTACCACAAATAATAACCATGCCTAATATTTAGTGAAGCAATGTTTCCGTCACTTATCTCCACTACTTACACACTGAAGTACAGACAGGCAGACATGAAAACCAAATTAACAACATAAAAATGAGAGCATGCTTTAATGGATTTTAATGAAAATGTTAAATTTAATTTGTATTTGAAAGAGAAAAACATGCAGATGTGAAACTCAAAGAACCTGTTGTTTAGTTGCTAAGCTTTGTCTGACTCTGCAGCCCCAAAGACTGTAGGACACTATGTTCCTCTCTCCTTCACTATCTCCCAAGTTTGCTCAAATTCATGTCCATTGAATTGGTGATGCTCTCTAACCATCTCATCCTCTGCTACCCCCTTCTTTTGCCTTCAATCTTCTCCAGCTTCAGAGACCTTTCCAGTGAGTTGGCTCTTTGCATCAGGTGGCCAAAGCACTGAAGCTTCAGCCTCACTCGGACCCTCCAGTAAACATTCAGGGCCGATCTCCCCTAAGATTGACCAGTTCAGTCTCGCTGCAGTCCAAGAGAGCCTCAGGAATCCTCTCCAGCACCACAACTCAAAAGCATCAAATCTTCAAACAACCTAAACTGTGTTTTACCAAGGAAATATATTGCTGTCTAAAATATTTATTTTAGGGTAAGTAAAATAATATTAAGAACATAAAGAGTTTGAGATCATTCTGGTTTTCTTTTTATTACATGTACCCTTTTAACATACTTTTTCTACCTGTTCCCAAACTAGTTGTCAGACACATTTTCCCTCCGGCATTCCTCACTCCAGGTATAGCGCAATATTTCAAAATATATCACATCTAGATTTTATTCTTCAAACACAAACATCTGTAGTTTTAAGTTCTATTTTAAAATGGTTCCTGGTTTCACCCTCAGCTTTTATATCATGGTTTCTTCTTTCCTGAATTATATACTTTGATTCATCTATTTAACTGACTTATTTTTGCCAAGTGATTTTTCAGTAGGGACCCCTGGGTCCTATTTCTCTGAGTTATTTCATCTTTAGAATGTCTGTCTGTTGATTTATATCCTGAGTGACAATTTGACTAAATATAATATTCATGGATCAAATTGTCTTCTTCTCAAAATTGGGAGATATTGTTCAATTTTCTTTGGCATACAGAGCTCCTGTGCCAAAGTATGAAGTTTTCTTTATTTTTCTCCTTCTTGTACTTGATCTTTATTCTTTCTACTCAGATCTCTAGGTAATTTTCTTCAGTGTTGAATTTGAAAAAGAAACAGGTTATGTCTCATTAATAGTTTTATATATTTTTATTTCTGTTTGAATGCAAGGTATTCTTTACACGTTCAAATTTGGCAGATTTCATTCTTTATCTGTTGAAGAGAAATGTCACCTTATTATGTCTCTAAATATATTTTCTGTTCAAAATGCTGTTTCCTGTTGATTTTATCATTATGTCTGTCTTTTTCTCTCCACATTTACATATATTTATATACATGCAAATGTTCATACATATGCACATGAACAATATACATATGAATGTGTCAACAATTGTCTGAAAATATTTATTTTTATTTTTCTGCTATGCTCATTGTGATTACCTCAAGCCTTTCACCTACTTGTATAATTTGATTTTTAACCATATCTATTCTAATTCTGTCTCCAATTATTAATTAGTTTTATAATCAGAGTGTTGTATTCTAATTTTTCATCAAAAATAGTTGCTTTGTAATCTTTCTGTTTTATTGAATTTTCATCTTAGACTCTTCTTAGCACAAAGGTTATAGAAGCTTACTTTTCTGTTATTTGCATTATATTTTTAAGACTTTTTTTCTTTTTATATTCCATATATTTGTAAAACTGCAGCATCATGTTTCTCCTGTTCCTTATTTTGCTTAATAAGCAGATATGCTAAAATCTTTATTTTTTCACAGAGGTATTTGTGAATTTTCTTTGACTTACATCATGTAAAAGCAGTATTAAAATATTGTTTGAAAAGGAGCAGGTGTAAGTATAAAGTCACTTTCTGTTGCTTTGCAGGGCAGGGGGTGGGAAGGAACAATGGCAGTTTGCTAGGATTTTCCTCCACCCCATTATTTGTGCATCTCTCACACAAAGGCTTGTCCCTCTTCACCAAAACTTGACTACTAGGATTTTGTTTTCATGTTTGTGCTTACACATTTTTAATTTGGTTAAGGTTGTATACTTTTTTCATTTCTTATGCTGTTATGGTGGATTTTTGCTATTCAAAAACAAGGAAAATAAATCAATAGTATTTGAAGTCATAATAATAGTTCTCCTTGGGGAGGAAAAAGGAAGAAATGACTATAGGGCAACATAAGTGGGCTTCAGGGATACGAAGAAGCTTATACTGTTTAGCCTGGCACTAGTGCCATGGGTGTGGGATAAACCATTGGGTTTTACATTCCTTTTGTGAATTTATGAGTTTATACTTCAAACTAAATGGTCTTTATATTTTAAATAAGTAATTTTTTTTTTTAGACTTAGGATCAAAGATTTTAATTTGTGACTGTTAAAATAGAGCTAATAATGTTATTTTCCAAATCCTGGATATCCTTAATTACTTCTACTAGCTTAACCTGCTTAGGACTGAACTTATTAAAACCCTCCATGCNCCAGGGGATCTTCCCAACCCAGGGATGGAACCCAGGTCTTTTGCATTGCAGGCAGGTTCTTTACCAACTGAGTCCCCAGGGAAGCCCACTGGTACAGAAGATTGGTTGGGCAAAAAACATTATTGATGGAGGCAAAAGAATGAGCTGCAGAGAAGAAGAAAGTACAGATAATCTTCTTTTGTTTCTTTTAATTGATTAATTCATAAAATATTACTTAGAATTTGCTATGTGCCAGGAATTGGCTAAGAACTAAGAATTCTTAATGAATAAGACAATATCTGTTCCTAAGCAGCTTATAACCTGGTCAAATATCATAAGTGAGTGAAACTTACTACTACATTTGCTTCTTCACTAATTAACTCTCAGATTCCTAGAATCTCACTTCCACTGCAAACAAATTGGTGAAACTTTTTTCTGGCTTCCAAAGACCTTCCAGTCTTTGGACTGGAAATATTCAAGATTTCCTCAGTGTTCAGCTTCATTATCATCTGGGAATATAATATTGATCACTACATCTTTCTAGAAAAGCTCTCTAAGCTATTGCATTTTAAACCTTCCCATCTGATAAAATGATATGCTTCTTTGTGTTTTTTTCTATGGTAAAATTCTGATTTTTTAAAAAATATTTTTCATGTCACTAACAATTTTATATCATTCTTTGTGACCAAATAGTTTTAGATATATTATCCTAAAGGTATTTTTATGAATTGGTAAATGCACACTATTAAAATTTAAACAATGCCGGAAAAGTGTTAAAAAGCAAAGGCAGACATTACTACCTTACCACAAATAATAACCATGCCTAATATTTAGTGAAGCAATGTTTCCGTCACTTATCTCCACTACTTACACATTGAAGTACAGACAGGCAGACATGAAAACCAAATTAACAACATAAAAATGAGAGCATGCTTTAATGGATTTTAATGAAAATGTTAAATTTAATTTGTATTTGAAAGAGAAAAACATGCAGATGTGAAACTCAAAGAACCTGTTGTTTAGTTGCTAAGCTTTGTCTGACTCTGCAGCCCCAAAGACTGTAGGACACTATGTTCCTCTCTCCTTCACTATCTCCCAAGTTTGCTCAAATTCATGTCCATTGAATTGGTGATGCTCTCTAACCATCTCATCCTCTGCTACCCCCTTCTTTTGCCTTCAATCTTCTCCAGCTTCAGAGACCTTTCCAGTGAGTTGGCTCTTTGCATCAGGTGGCCAAAGCACTGAAGCTTCAGCCTCACTCGGACCCTCCAGTAAACATTCAGGGCCGATCTCCCCTAAGATTGACCAGTTCAGTCTCGCTGCAGTCCAAGAGAGCCTCAGGAATCCTCTCCAGCACCACAACTCAAAAGCATCAAATCTTCAAACAACCTAAACTGTGTTTTACCAAGGAAATATATTGCTGTCTAAAATATTTATTTTAGGGTAAGTAAAATAATATTAAGAACATAAAGAGTTTGAGATCATTCTGGTTTTCTTTTTATTACATGTACCCTTTTAACATACTTTTTCTACCTGTTCCCAAACTAGTTGTCAGACACATTTTCCCTCCGGCATTCCTCACTCCAGGTATAGCGCAATATTTCAAAATATATCACATCTAGATTTTATTCTTCAAACACAAACATCTGTAGTTTTAAGTTCTATTTTAAAATGGTTCCTGGTTTCACCCTCAGCTTTTATATCATGGTTTCTTCTTTCCTGAATTATATACTTTGATTCATCTATTTAACTGACTTATTTTTGCCAAGTGATTTTTCAGTAGGGACCCCTGGGTCCTATTTCTCTGAGTTATTTCATCTTTAGAATGTCTGTCTGTTGATTTATATCCTGAGTGACAATTTGACTAAATATAATATTCATGGATCAAATTGTCTTCTTCTCAAAATTGGGAGATATTGTTCAATTTTCTTTGGCATACAGAGCTCCTGTGCCAAAGTATGAAGTTTTCTTTATTTTTCTCCTTCTTGTACTTGATCTTTATTCTTTCTACTCAGATCTCTAGGTAATTTTCTTCAGTGTTGAATTTGAAAAAGAAACAGGTTATGTCTCATTAATAGTTTTATATATTTTTATTTCTGTTTGAATGCAAGGTATTCTTTACACGTTCAAATTTGGCAGATTTCATTCTTTATCTGTTGAAGAGAAATGTCACCTTATTATGTCTCTAAATATATTTTCTGTTCAAAATGCTGTTTCCTGTTGATTTTATCATTATGTCTGTCTTTTTCTCTCCACATTTACATATATTTATATACATGCAAATGTTCATACATATGCACATGAACAATATACATATGAATGTGTCAACAATTGTCTGAAAATATTTATTTTTATTTTTCTGCTATGCTCATTGTGATTACCTCAAGCCTTTCACCTACTTATATAATTTGATTTTTAACCATATCTATTCTAATTCTGTCTCCAATTATTAATTAGTTTTATAATCAGAGTGTTGTATTCTAATTTTTCATCAAAAATAGTTGCTTTGTAATCTTTCTGTTTTATTGAATTTTCATCTTAGACTCTTCTTAGCACAAAGGTTATAGAAGCTTACTTTTCTGTTATTTGCATTATATTTTTAAGACTTTTTTTCTTTTTATATTCCATATATTTGTAAAACTGCAGCATCATGTTTCTCCTGTTCCTTATTTTGCTTAATAAGCAGATATGCTAAAATCTTTATTTTTTCACAGAGGTATTTGTGAATTTTCTTTGACTTACATCATGTAAAAGCAGTATTAAAATATTGTTTGAAAAGGAGCAGGTGTAAGTATAAAGTCACTTTCTGTTGCTTTGCAGGGCAGGGGGTGGGAAGGAACAATGGCAGTTTGCTAGGATTTTCCTCCACCCCATTATTTGTGCATCTCTCACACAAAGGCTTGTCCCTCTTCACCAAAACTTGACTACTAGGATTTTGTTTTCATGTTTGTGCTTACACATTTTTAATTTGGTTAAGGTTGTATACTTTTTTCATTTCTTATGCTGTTATGGTGGATTTTTGCTATTCAAAAACAAGGAAAATAAATCAATAGTATTTGAAGTCATAATAATAGTTCTCCTTGGGGAGGAAAAAGGAAGAAATGACTATAGGGCAACATAAGTGGGCTTCAGGGATACGAAGAAGCTTATACTGTTTAGCCTGGCACTAGTGCCATGGGTGTGGGATAAACCATTGGGTTTTACATTCCTTTTGTGAATTTATGAGTTTATACTTCAAACTAAATGGTCTTCATATTTTAAATAAGTAATTTTTTTTTTTAGACTTAGGATCAAAGATTTTAATTTGTGACTGTTAAAATAGAGCTAATAATGTTATTTTCCAAATCCTGGATATCCTTAATTACTTCTACTAGCTTAACCTGCTTAGGACTGAACTTATTAAAACCCTCCATGCTTATTCTACTTCTAATCTTTATTCCATATTTTCTCCCTCCTGACAGCTTTGCCTTTATGTCTTCCAGTGCAGTGTTGTTATTTGATACATTCAACTTGTTTATGATCGTTTTATTTTTGGTATATATTAGCCTATTTTTTCTTGTCTGCTTAATAGTATTTTGTTCAATAGTAATTCCTGATTTAGTTTACATTTTCCTAGTATATTTTTCTTATTTTAACTTTGCTTTTTGATTTCTATTATTTAGCTTTATCTTTAAAAAAATTACTCCTCTTTTTCACTTTTATATTTTGTAATGCTCTGGAAGTTCTGCTGCTGCTGCTAAGTCGCTTCAGTCGTGTCCGACTCTGTGCAACCCCATAGACGGCATCCCACCATGTTCCCCTGTCCCTGGGATTCTCCAGGCAAGAACACTGGAGTGGGTTGCCATTTCCTCCTCCAATGCATGAAAGTGAGAAGGGAAAGTGAAGTCACTCAGTAGTGTCCGACTCTTAGCGACCCTGTGGACTGCAGCCCACCAGGCTCCTCCGTCCATGGGATTTTCCAGGCAAGAGTACTATAAGTGGTTACTTTTATATTTTTCAAATGCATTCCATAATTTCAATCTTTTAATTTTCAGAACATATTTTGAAATTGTATCTTTTCCATCCTTTCCCTTTCTATTACATGCTCTTCTCTTAATGTGATTCCTATTCAGTATTAAAATGTAAAACTTTGTTTCAGTGCTTACCAGTGGTGAATATATGTTCCTCACTTTTGAACTACTAATTTTACTTTACATCTTGTTAGCTTAGCTTCTATTGTAATTTTAAGAAATTGTTTTAAAGAAATGTATATGAACAATCTATTTTCTGTGGGCTTAGTTATAAAAGTTATGTTTCTTTCTATGTTTGTTAATATTTGCTTCACTTTATTTTTCTGTTGTAAGTTCTTAGGTAAATAATTTCTGTGTCGGCTTGGTACTTGAACCAGATTTGGTATACTGTCTGGTTTGTTGACTTGAGTGGCTGTCAAATATTTTTCGATTAAGAGTTGGAATAGAGTGTAATGTGCACAGGTCTTGGTCTACTCTCAGAATGCACTGCATTCAAGGCAGCTCCATTCTACCATAAGCTTTCTTTACTGTTGGTCTCCATGAGAAGCACCCTCAGAGGATGTGGTTTGGGATTCCATCTCACCCTTGGAATTACCTCCAGAGACTCTGAAATGATGAATATAGATGGATTTAGATACAGTTCTACAATTGCCCCAGATTGTGGCATTAGATTTTTNTACTGTTGGTCTCCATGAGAAGCACCCTCAGAGGATGTGGTTTGGGATTCCATCTCACCCTTGGAATTACCTCCAGAGACTCTGAAATGATGAATATAGATGGATTTAGATACAGTTCTACAATTGCTCCAGATTGTGGCATTAGATTTTTCATCCATATCCTCAGAACATAAGTGTTAACACAGCTTTAAAAGTATGCATTTAGCTTTCTTTCTGGATTCTCAGGTTTGTTTGTTTGTTTGTTTGTTTTGCTTTTCCTGGAAAATTAGGAGATGCTGTTTTACCCTCCTACAAATATTCTATTCAAAAATAATACAAGTCTACTTTAAAAGGAAATTTATACTTTAACCTTAGGAAAATAAATGAATCAGATCATAAGAATCCACAGAAAGAGAGGCGACAGGGGAGAAATGTCAGTGTAGGGGAAGGGAGGTTNTGTTTTACCCTCCTACAAATATTCTATTCAAAAATAATACAAGTCTACTTTAAAGGGAAATTTATACTTTAACCTTAGAAAAATAAATGAATCAGATCATAAGAATCCACAGAAAGAGAGGCGACAGGGGAGAAATGTCAGTGTAGGGGAAGGGAGGTTGCAACTGCTTTTTGACACTTAGCAGTCAGAGTAAGTGACAATGAAAAGTAGATAATGCTTGTGACAATAACAGCAATACACATTGAAAATGATGGGGCCACCTGAGAAAAATCTGTAGCTAGGAAGAATACAGTTTATAATTAGAAAAAAAGAAAAGAGAAGAAATTAATGAACTGGAAAATATTTATTCATAGGCTTTGCTTTTTACATACTTGCTCATATTAAATGCCCGCAGTATGCTAAGTACTTGTAAGCTTTATTTCATTTTCATAGTAATATGGAAAAGATATAACTTCTCTGTTCTATAGGAGAGAAAAATGCAGTTAAAATAATTTGCTAAAAGTCACAGAGATACCTTCATTTCCTGTCTATGATCTGGACAAATAGACTCTTCCATAGTCAGCCTGACTTTTTCTACCTGATGATATTAATTTTGAAAATATTGTTTAAGTATAAAATGAAGCTATAAAGCATATATTTTATTTAAATTTAAGTGTAAAATGTGTGTTTTTCAAAAGTATGGTATATATCTATGCTTTTCTCACTCTTGTAACTAAAGTAAATGAAATTGTAATCATGTCCTTCTTGATTATTCTAGGACAACTAACACCTGTTGCCAGCTCTCCTAGGTGAAGACAGGCTTGTATAAGAAACTGAAGAGTGTCTCTTGGACTTTGCTTAGAAACTACATTATATTTCTTAGAAACTAGACTAAAACTGGATTATTTCACAGCTAGAGGAATGGTAGAAATATTACTAATATAGATATTAACTTTGTAAGGGCGATAGGTACCAAGTTGTAGTTCATATTCAATTGCTCTGATTACTCATATTAAATACATTAGCATGAGTCTGGAAGCCCTACTTAATTATTAACCTTAATAGAGGAGTTGATGATATTACCTTAAGAGTTTTTGGCTAGAAAATGACACTTGGCATGCATCAGGAACTCCGTGGTCTGCCAAGAAGTGCAATGTTAACACCCATATAATGAATTATAATAAGCTGGTTATGTGCTACATGCCCATATTTCTACTTGAAACTCCTCAAACGAACCATAAAATCAAGGCCATTAGGAATACCTTTAACATCTTTGGGAGACTGAAGATCAAACTCTTTATATACTGTAATTTCCAGTTCCATATACATAGGATAAAATGAGCTTCTAGCAAAAATGTTGTGTCTATAATTGACCAAGTATTATTAACACTGAGCACCTCTAGGTATCACATGACACAGAGGAACACACTCTCGCTGTTGGGGTGCTGTTCCTGTACCTGAGCAACTGTGAACCCATTGGTAGGGATGGAGTTTTGAATCAGGGATATAGATTTTTAAATTATTTTGCTTTCTTCTGTGTCTGATAATAACAGTTCTACCTTCTTAATAGTTTCAGAGAGGGGAAGGGGAATCTAGTTATCAGGCTAAGGGCAAAACACTGATTTCTACAGAAAGATATCTCTCTACACACTTTTCCTCCTATATCATCTCTTTCCATGTGAGCACACTGGAAAATAATACCCAGATGATACCAAGAATGATTCAGGGATGTCTTGCTTTTCCTTAACCTTAGCTTAGAAAATAGTTGCTTAAATCTAATAGTGTCAAAGTGGGAGGCCAAATATCAGGCATAAGTGTGCTCTCTTATACAGGCAGTTGTACATTCCTATCTCATCACAATGACCCTGGATTTAATGAAGAGTGGGGATGGAAAGGAAGAAGAGAAAGACTTCAATGCATTTTCCACACCAGCAGCTGGTATGCATATTACCTGGACTCAAGTCCAACATTGAGTAAGGTTTTATTTATTTATTTATTGCTATTATTTTTAATCAGTTCACAAAGGAAGGGAACAGTAAGGGGTTAGAAACAGGGATCTGTAGAGGGAACCTGGGCACAGGTGAAGTTCATTATAGCTCCTTGCTGCTTTTTTTTTTTTTTGTAACAGAGCTTAGGTAGCTGCAAACAAGAGTAATTTATGTTCAATTCTCCCAGCAAGACCTACCCTGAGACAGACTGTCTGGTCAGTACTCCATTCCAAGAAAAAAAAAAAATCGCAGAAAGGAAGAGGTAAGACTCCATTTATTTCCTAATGTACTCTTTTCTCCAAGTTTCATACCAGTAAACCTTTAGAATGAAAGCCCAGTGGAGAAACTAACTTTACCTCATGATGTGGCTAATTTAGGAGAAGCTCAAAGGCTTGATCACTGTCATCTATTTCTGGCTCTCTGATTTAGCAGACAGATGAAGTGCACTTATAGCTGACAGATGTGGAAATCCATATATAGCCAGACGAATCTCTAGTGGCTACTGATGCAAAATAATATGAGTTGTTTCCGCAAAGGTCAGTTGAAATTTGCATTTGAATTTTTCTTCCTGGGGTGCTTTTAATGATAGGATCAGGTCCTCAGGCTCTTGTAGTAAAATGTGCTTTCTAAATTTGTCAATTATGTTGAGGTAAAATCTGAGTTGAGGAAATGCTAAAGGAAAAAAAAAAGTGCTCTGAATATTTACAACGTACATAGAGAGTGGCTGTGAGATAACTGAATGAGAATTGTGACATTAATCTACCCTTGCAATTACTCTGTTAATTGGCAACTCGATTATCAAAATTAGAGTTCATTAAAGGTAAAATGTTTCTTCTGTAAATTTCATCTCTAGTACAAGATAATACAAAATATGATGCTCAGTGGGGAGACTATTTTATCCACTTGATTCCTTTTATGGCTTACATTTCTGAATACTAAATTGTGATTATCTGTCTGATTCATTCTTTTTAAAGAACTCATCATTGCTATTGTTTTTATTTATATAAAGTTAGATTGCTTTCATAAACTATCTAATCCCAGCTCTCTGCACTGTAGAGTGTATGAGTACACTTAATTTAATTCACATTTTCACTTTTTATTGCTCAAGAAAATAAAACAAAAATCCAAGATTATTAAAAGTCAATTAGATCTATATACCATTCCTTACTGACCCAATTTAATATTTTGATTAGTTATTTCAATAGCTTGACTCTAGAGTTAAAGAAGTGTTGACTGTATAAAAATAAAGGAGTATAATAGATATTATAACTTAGCTTGAGTCAATTTGTTTTGATTGTAAGGAGTACTCATTGTGAAACATCTCGAGATTTTTGTGCAATAAAGGGTATATGGGGTTTTTTCTCTCTTATTTCCATATTTAGGACTGTTTGCTCAAAAANTACTGCATTGTGGTCAAAAAAGATGCTTGGAATGATTTCAATTTTTTTGAATTTACCAAGGCTAGATTTATGGCCCAGGGTGTGGTCTATCCTGGAGAAGGTTCCGTGTGTGTTTGAGAAAAAGGTGAAAATCATTGTTTTGAGGTGAAATGTCCTATAAATTATGTCTAACTAGCTTATTGTATCATTTAAAGTTTGTGTTTCCTTGTTAATTTTCTGTTTAGTTGATCTATCCATAGGTGTGAGTGGTATTAAAGTCTCCCACTATTACTGTGTTATTGTTAATTTCCCCTGTCAGACTTGTGAGCATTTGTCTTACATATTGTGGTGCTCCTATGTTGGATGCATATATATTTATAATTGCTATATCTTCTTCTTGGATTGATCCTTTGATCATTATGTAGTGTCCTTCTTTTTCTCTTTTCACAGCCTTTGTTTTAAAGTCTATTTTATCTGATATGAGTATTGGTACTCCTGCTTTCTTTTGGTCTCTATTTATGTGGAATATCTTTTTCCAGCCCTTCACTTTCAGCCCTCATATGTCCCCTGTTTTGAGGTGGGTCTCTTGTAGACCACATATATAGGAGTCTTGTTTTTGTATCCATTCAGCCAGTCTTTGTTTTTTGATTGGGGCATTCAACCTATTTACGTTTAAAATAATTATTGATAAATATGATTCTGTTGCCATTTACTTTGTTGTTTTGGGTTTGAGTTTATACACCTTTTTTGCATTTCCTGTCTAGAGAAGATCCTTTAGCATTTGTTGGAGAGCTGGCTTGGTGGTGCTGAATTCTCTCAGCTTTTGCTTGTCTGTAAAGCTTTTGATTTCTCCTTCATATGTGAATAAGATCCTTGATGGTTACAGTAATCTAGGCTGTAGGTTATTTTCTTTCATCACTTTAAGTATGTCTTGCCATTCCTTCCTGGCCTGAAGAGTTTCTATTGAAAGATCAGCTCTTATCCTTATGGGAATCTCCTTGTGTGTTATTTGTTGTTTTTCCCTTGCTGCTTTTAATATTTGTTCTTTGTGTTTGATCTTTGTTAATTTGAGTAATATGTGTCTGGGGTGTTTCGCCTTGGGTTTATCCTGTTTGGGACTCTCTGGATTTCTTGAACATGGGTGATTATTTCCTTCCCCATTTTAGGGAAGTTTTCAACTATTATCTCCTCAAGTATTTTCTCATGGTCTTTTTTTTTCCTTCTTCTTCTGAGACTCCTATGAGCCTAATGTTGGGGTGTTTAACATTGTCCCAGAGGTCTCTGAGATTGTCCTCATTTATTTTAATTTGTTTTTCTTTTTTCCTCTCTGATTCATTTATTTCTACCATTCTGTCTTCTACCTCACTAATCCTATGTTCTGTTTCTGTTATTCTACTATTTGTTNGTTGGGGTGTTTAACATTGTCCCAGAGGTCTCTGAGATTGTCCTCATTTCTTTTAATTCGTTTTTCTTTTTTCCTCTCTGATTCATTTATTTCTACCATTCTGTCTTCTACCTCACTAATCCTATGTTCTGTTTCCGTTATTCTACTATTTGTTGCCTCCAGAGTGTTTTTGGTCTCATTTATTGCATTATATATTATATAGTGACTCTTTTTTATTTCTTCTAGGTCCTCGTTAATCCTTTCTTGTATCTTCTCAATCCTTGTCTCCAGGCTATTTATCTGTGATTCCATTTTGTTTTCAAGATTTTGTATCATTTTCACCATCATTATTTGAAATTCTTTATTGGGTAGATTCCCTATCTCTTCCTCTTTTGTTTGGTTTGATGGGCATTTATCCTATTCTTTTACATGTTGGGTATTCCTCTGTCCCTCTTCTTGTTTATATTGCTGTGTTTGGGGTGACCTTTCTGAATTCCGGCAGTTTATGGAGTTCTCTTTATTGTGGAGTTTCCTCACTGTGGGTGGGGTTTTACAGGTGGCTTGTCAAGGTTTCCTGGTTAGGGAAGCTTGTGTCGGTATTCTCATGGGTAGGGCTGGACTTATTCTCTCTGAAGTGCAATGAAGTGTCCGGTAATGGGTTATGAGATGTCAGTGGTTTTGTAGTGACTTTGGGCAGCGTGTATATTGAAGCTCAGGCCTATGCTCCTATGTTGCTAGAGAATTTGCATGGTATGTCTTGCTCTGGAACTTGGTGGCTCTTGGGTGGTGCTTGGTTTCATTGTAGGTATGGAGGTGTTTGATGAGCTCCTGTCAATTAATGTTCCCTGGAGTCAGGAGTTCTCTAGTGTTCTCAGGATTTGGACTTAAGCCTCTGCTTCTGGTTTTCAGTCTTATTTTTACAGTAGCCTCAAGACTTCTCTATATATACAGTACCTATGATTAAACATCTAGGTTAAAGATGAAAAGTTTCTCCAGAGTGAGGGACACACNTCTGGTTTTCAGTCTTATTTTTACAGTGGCCTCAAGACTTCTCTATATATACAGTACCTATGATTAAACATCTAGGTTAAAGATGAAAAGTTTCTCCGGAGTGAGGGACACACAGAGAGGTTCACAGAGTTACATAGAGAAGAGAAGAGGGAGGAGGGAGATAGAGGTGACCAGGATGAGATGAGGTGGAATCAAAAGAGGAGGGAGCAAGCTAGCCAGTAATCACTTCCTTATGTGCACTCCAGTCTTGACCACTCAAAGATGTTCACGGAGTTATATAGAGAAGAGAAGAGGGAGGAAGGGGACAGATGTGGCCAGGAGGATAAAGGGGGGAATCAAAAGGAGAAAGACAGATCCAGCCAGTAATCAGTTCCCTAAGTGTTCTCCATCATCCAGAACACAAAAAGAGATTCACAGAGTTGGGTAGAGAAGAGAATGGGGAGGGAGGAGATAGAGGCAACCTGGTGGAGAAAAAGGAGACTCCAAAGGGGGAGATAACAGTCAAGCCAGTAATCCTGCTCCCAAGTAAAAATGGGTACTGAAGATTGGGTTCTTAAAGGTACAAAAATGATACTAAACACCAAAAAGCAAAGATTAAAAATCTAGAGTAGAGGTTTTAAAGAAAAAGAGAAAAAAAACACAGTCACAAAAATTATAATATATATATATATATATATGAAGTTGCTTTAAAAAATTGCACCTCTCTTTTTTTCTGCAAGGTAATAGTAGGTTATAAAAATGAAAATTAAAGGAATAATAGAGGACTTAAAAATTAAAAAATTAAAGAATGATAGTAAAAATAGTAAAAATATATCTAAGAGTTTCTCTGGTGTTGTGGGCAGTGTGAGGTCAGTTCATTTTCAGATAGTTCCTTGATCTGGCTTATATTTCTCAAGATCTATAGGCTCCTTCCTATGTAGTTGGTACTGTCTACAGGGTTTTAATCTATTGCACCTGTCACTTCCAAGGAGGGTCCCTTTGTTTAGCTTCTTCTGTTTGCTGGTCTCTTCAGTGTCTAATTTCTACCTGGCACAAGGGGGAGGTGGTGGACACTTTTTTAGGCTCACTTGTTCAGTCATGCTGTGGGGAGGGAGGGACGCTGCAAACAAATAACACTGGCGTGTGCTTGTAGTGTCTCGACCACACTGGGTTTGCCCCCGCTCACGATGTGTGTGCTTTCCCTGTTTACACTGCTTAGGCTCTAGGTTGCTCTGCCAGAAACTGTCTGAGGCCAGCCCTGGGTTGTATGCACTTCCCAGGTCTAAGCCACTCAGGTTCAGGTACTCAGGTACTCCTCAGCAGCGCAGACTCGGTTGGGCCTGCATTTTGTGCCCTTCCCAGGTTCAAGCAGCTCATGTGACCAGGTGTTTGGCGAGCACGGTAGCTGCAACTTTTCACCTACCCCGTCTCTGCCGCTCGGTTTTCTGGGTGTACAACCAGCACACCTTCTCAGGCGGAATTTGACCGTCCAGAATCCCAAGAAGTCTTGGTTAGCAATGAAGCCTGCTTGCAGTTTGGCAGATAATCCCTCTCTGGGGCCGCAGTTGCCACCTTCTAGCTTTGGCTGCTCTCGCCTGCCTGTCTCTGGAGGGGGATGGGCTGGCCTGCAGCCGCTGGCTAGCTCTGCTCAGTCCTTTGTTCTGTGAGCAGCCCGGCAGTATCTTAGGTTAGGGCTTTTCGCTTAGCTCTAGTCAGTCCTTGGTTCTGTGAGTGGGCCTGGTGGTGTCTTAGGGCTTTTTGCGTGGTAGCTATCCCACAGTCTGGTTTGCCAGTCCAAGATAGTTCCCTCAGATTGCCCTTGGGGCATTCAGGCCCGGTCCTTACTCTAAGCAATGCAGCCTGTGCCTCCCTGTCTAGCTCCCGCTCGCTAGTGGTGGATGCTGGCAGCTGTGCATGCGGCTTCTCCGCTGGGAGTTACCATTGGCCACGTAATCTGTGGGTTTTAATTATTTATTTTTCCTCCCGGTTATGTTGCCCTCTGTGGCTCTAAGGCTCACCACAGACTCAGCAGTGAGAGTGTTGCCCGGTGTTTGGAAACTTCTCTCTTTTTTAAGACTCCCTTCCCAGGACAGAGCTCCATCCCTACCTCTTTTGTCTCTCTTTTTATCTTTTATATTTTTTCCTACCTCCTTTTGAAGACAATGATCTGCTTTTCTGGGTGCCTGATGTCCTCTGCCAGCATTCAGAAGTTGTTTTGTGGAATTTTCTCAGCTTTCAAATTTTCTTTTGATGAATTTGTAGGGGAGAAAGTGGTCTCCCTGTTCTATTCCTCTGCCATCTTAGGACCTATGCACATATATTTAATTTCTTACTGTAAAGTATGATACTATTTGCTTAAGTTATAAGTGAGTTTTGTTTAAAAATAAACATTCAGAATCAGAATCATAAGTTAATTCAAATGGAAAATCTGAATTCCTCTTTCTCCTGTAGGAAAACACTCTACTATAGTCTTCATTGTCCTCAGAAATTTCTAGGAAAACAGATTTTTTCTTCTTGTCAAAAAAGCATATTTCAGTTAGAGTTGAGATGCCACTCTAATTTTTTAATTGGAATTCCATCTGCCGTTCCCTTAATCTGCTTCTCCTTGTCTTTTCAGTGTAATCATAATAGCCTTCACTCATAATTACTCATGACTATGATGACTTCAGATAATTCCTGCATTGTTCTCAGATAGACTGTGTCAAACTATAAACAACTGTTGCTTAATGAAAATATTTTTCTCACTTTGCTAAATTGATTTTTGTAAAGGCTGATTTTTTTAGAGATATGATTTGCAAATTCTGATATAGCAATAAAAATGTAAAATTTTGATATGTAAAACCCAGGTTTGCATTCATTGTATTGGGTCAGTGATCATATTTATTTTTTGGAGAATAAGGTCATGTATAAGGGTATACTTAGCTTCCCATTTTTCTTAATTATGAGACTACTGAATATGAGGGGAAAACCAAATTTTTCTTAAATTTTTTTCTCTTCAGTTTACTGAAGTTTGGTGTTTGGGATCAAGTACTCTTAGCTATTGTCTATGAGGTATATAACCCATAGCACTCTTTTATTGAAGTATAGTTGATTTACAGTGTTAGACTAGTTTCAGGTGTACAACATAATGATTCAATATTTTTATAGAATATACTCCATTAAATGTTATTACAAAATAATGCCTATATTGCCTGTGCTATATAATATATTCCTATTGCTTACTTTATACATAATAGTTTATGTCTCTTGATTAAGAGAGAGACACAATTGCTATTGCTATTTGACCCTCCCCATTTCTCTCTTCCCACTGATAACCACAAGTTTGCTGTCTATATTTGGGTCTGTTTTTCTGTTTTGCTATGGTCTTTGTTTTACTTTTTTACATTCCATATGTAAATAATAGCATATAGTATTCATCTTTCTCTGACTTATTTCACTAAGTGTAATACCCTCTAGATCTACCCTTGTTATTGCAAATGGCAGAATTTCACTTTTTTCATGAGTAATATTCCATTGTACATATATATATATCACATCTTCGGTACACCTTTATCTACTGATAGAAAGTGAAGTCTCTCAGTTCTGCCCAACTTTTTGCAACCCCATGGACTGTAGTCTACCAAGCTCCTCCATCCATGGGATTTTCCAGGCAAGAGTACTGGAGTGGGTTGCTATTTCCTTCTCAGGGGATCTTCCTGACCCAGAGATTGAACCCAGGTCTCCCATAATGTAAGCAGACACTGCCATCTGAGCCACCAGGGGATCACCAATCTACTGATAGGTACTTAAGTTTCTTCCATATCTTGGCTATAGTAATTAAGTGTGTTATTCACTCAGTTGTGTCTGACTCTTTCTGAACCCATGGACTGTAGCCCTCCAGGCTCCTTTATCCATGGAATTCTCCATACAAGAATACTGGGGTGGGTTGCAAATCCCTTCTCCTGACCTAGGGATTGAACCCAGGTCCCCTGCATTGCAGGCAGATTCTTAATGTCTGAACCACCATGGAAGCCCTAGTGTAAAGAATGCTGCTATAAAGATTGGTGTACACGTATCTGGTCTAATTACTGTTTTTGGTTTCTTTGGATATATACCCCAGACTGGAATTTCTAGGTCATATGGTAGCCCGATGGTTACCATATGCTAGGTCATATGCAGCCATGGTGGAATTTTTTGAGGAATCTCCATATTGTTTTCCATCATGGCTTTTTGAGAAATCTCTATCCTGTTTTTCATCATGGCTGCACCAATTTACATTCCCACCAAAGTGTACAGGGGTTTCCTTTTCTCCACATTCTCTCCAATGTTTGTCATTTCTAGACTTTGATGAGAGCCATTCTGACAGGTGTGAGGTGATGTTTCATTGTGGTTTTGATTTGCATTTCTCTGATGATTAGCAGTGTTGAGCATCTTTTCATGTGCTTGTTGGCCATCTGTACATCTTCTTGAAGAAATGTATATTCAGATATTCTTTCCATTTTTAAATTAGTGTCTTTGATTTTTTTAAAAATTGAGTTGTGTAATCTGTTTTTTTTTCCTTATCTTCTTTTTTTTATTACTTTATTCTATTTTACAGTACTGTATTGGTTTTGCCATACATTGGCATGAATCAGCCACAGGTGTACACCATCTCCCCATGCTGAAGCCCCCTCCCACCTCCCTCCCTACACTATCTCCCCAGATCATCCCATACACCAGCCCCAAGCATCCTGTATCTTGTATTGAACATAGACTAGCACTTCATTTCTTACATGATAGTATGCATGTTTCAGTGCCATTCTCCCAAATCATCCCACCCTCTCCCTCTCCCTCAGAAGCCAAAAGTCCGTTCTATACCTCTGTGTCTCTTATATTGTCTTACTTACAGGGTCATCATGACTATCTTTCTAAATTCCATATATATGTATTAGTGTACTGTATTGGTGTTTTTCTTTCTGGCTTACTTCACTCTGTATAATCGGCTCCAGTTTCATCCATCTCATTAGAACTGAGTCAAACTTATTCTTTTTAAGGGCTGAGTAATACTCCATTGTGTATATGTACCACTGCTTTCTTATCCATTCATCTGTTGATGGACATCTGGGTTGTTTCCATGTTCTGGCAATTATAAATAATGCTGCAATGAACATTGGGGTACATGTGTCTCTTTCAATTCGGGTTTCCTCGGTGTGTATGCCCAGCAGTGGGATTGCTGGGTCATAGGGCAGTTCTATTTGCAATTTTTTAAGGAATCTCCACACTGCCCTCCATAGTGGCTGTACTAGTTTGCATTCCCACCAACA
>SJYW01051905.1:988763-1004579 GCA_006410735.1 Raphicerus campestris
TTTTTTTTTTTTGTCTTATGAGACAGATAGAAATATATATATATCTATGTATATATATAGCTACAATTTATGTCAGAGTAGTCTGCCTATGTTCTCTTCTAAGAGTTTTATGGTTTCAGGTCTTAAATTTAGATCTTTAATTCGTTTTGAGTTTATTTTTTGCATATGGTATCAGAAAATGTTCTAATTTTATTCTTTTACATGTAGTTGTGCAGCTCTCCCAATATCACTTATTGAAGAAACTTTTTCCCATTTTATATTCTTGTCTCCTTTATTGTAGATTGATTTGACATAAGTGGGTGGATTTATTTCTGGGTCTTTATCCTATTAATCCCCATGGACAGAGGAGCCTGGTGGGCTATAGTTCATAGGGGCTATAGTTCATGACGAAGCAACTAAGCACAGCACAGCACATTCTGTTCCATTGGTCTATGCATCTGTTTTTGTGCTATTAATATGCTGTTTAATTATAATAGTTTTGTAGTATAGTTTGAAATCAGGGCAGCATGATATCTCCAGCCTTGTTCTTTTTTTCTCAAGATTCCTTTGGCAATTTGGGGTAATTTGAGATTCCATATAAATTTTAGGACTATTTGTTCTAGTTCTGTGAAAAATGTCATGGGTATTTTGATAGAGATTTCATTGGGTTATAATCTTATTTCTTTGTATTATCTTCACCTTCTTTCATCAGTATCTTAGAGTTTTAATCATAAAGGTCTTCACCTTCTTGGTTAAGATTATTCTTAAGTATTTTATTGTTTTTGATGTAATTTTGAATAGGATTGTCTTCTTGCTTTCTCTTTTGATAGTTCATAAATAGTGTTTAGAAAAACACCGGGTTTCTGTATTTTAATCTCGTTTCTTGCAACTTTATTGAATTCATCTATTAGTTCTTTTAACTTTTGGTGGCTACTTTAGAGTTTTTTTATATATAGTATTATGAAATCTGCAAACAGTGATAGTCTTATTTCTTCCCTTCCAGTCTGGATGTCTTTATTTCTTGTGTGACTGCTGTAGCTATGACTTCCAATAACATATTAAATAGATGTATGGGAATCCTTGTCTTGTTCATGCCTTTAGAGGAAATGCTTTCAGCTTTTCACCATTGAGTATGTTATCTGTGCTAAGTTGCTTAGGTCAGGTCTGACTCTGCAACGCTAAGGACCATAGTTCGCCAGGCTCCTCTATCCATGGGCTTCTCTAGGCAAGAATGCTGAAGTGATTAGCCATGCCTTCCTCCAGGGAATCTTCCTGACCCAGGGATTGAACCTATGTCTCTTCTGTCTCCTGTATTGACAGGCTAGTTCATTGGTCATAAATAGCCTTTATTATCATTATTATGAATTAGCATTTTCTGATTGTACGTTTCTTCCTGATTTTCAGTCTTGGACAGTTGGATGTTTTTAGTCATTTTTTTAGTCATTTCTTCTAGCTTGTCTAATTTGTTGGCATATGACTGTTAATAATGTTTTCTTATGATTTTTGTATCTCTGTGATATCAGTTGTTAGTTCTGTTCTTTCATTTTTTACTTTGTTTATTGGGTCCTTTCTATTTTTACCATGATGAGCATGACAAAAGAATTATCAATTTTATCTTGAAAAAAAAAACAACTTTTAACTGATCTTTTCTTTCTTCCTTTCTTTTGGTCTCTGTTTTATTTATTTCCTCTTAATCTTTATTATCTCCTTCCTTCTGCTGACACTGGGTTTTGTCTGCTCTTCTTTTTTAAATACTTTAGATGGTATTTTAGGTGGTTTATTTGAGATTTTTCTTGCTTCTTGAGGTATGTATCACTACAAACTTCCCTCATGGAACTGCTTTTGATGCATCCCATAGATTTTGGAAAGTTGTGTTTACATTTTCACTTGTCTCAAAATATTTTTTGATTTCCTCTTTCATTTCTTCATTGATATTATTATTATTATTATTATTATATTTTAGTGGCTGTTTCTTTAGTCTCCACTAACATAGAACTTTCTTAATCAATAGAATATATTATAGAAAAAGTAAGAAACCTCTTACTGTGTTTACTTTTCCTTTTCTAGGTGTCTTATGATTTGTTTAATGTTAATTAAGGTCACAATTATTTCTATAAGGCATTTTCCCCTCTATTAGATGACAAACTCCTAGAGAATGGAACTTGTATACAGTTCATTTGTATATATTTATATTCATATCATCAACCACAGTACATTTCCAGTGATGAAAAAGTACTTATGGAATAAAATCAAAGCAAATATGTTTATTTGGCTTCTATTGGTTATAGGGAAAAGAAAGTCAAGATAGTTTAAGTTGGTAGTTATTTATTATAAAGACAAATGTGACAGTAAGAGAGAAGCTAATTAAAATCTTAGGTTGCAAAATATATTAGTTTGTGGCCTTAGAGCTACTGGAAGTAGATGAGAGTTCTTGACCTATGACAGTTCTAGCAATTTCAACAGCAGGAATTCATAAATCTTCACTCTAGTGCTTCATTATTTCTTCTTCTTAGCAACTTGCCAGTGTGTCTATCTTTTTCACTTTCTAGTCTGAATCTCTTGCAAGATATTTTCAAGCTTTTTCCAGCCATGTCGAGAATCTTCTTTCACAGATTGTATACCTACATTCCTGCCCATTGAAAAACACTGTTATAATATATTTTCCTTCAATATTTCCTTGTTCTAGTTTCTACATAGTTTTTTAAATTGCTTTTTTACTCATCTTGCCTCGCTGAATGCAGTTTATGCATTTTAGATTTTATAGCTAACTACTTGATTCTCTTTTTATTTCTATGTTCAAGAGTACAGATTAATTGGTTCCAATAACTTAGAGAAGAACTTTCAAACCAACCTGTGATTAGGCTGGGTTTGGGTCACATGATCTCTGTCCAGGAGAAGTGAGGGGCACTAATACAAACTACTTGTGATACTCCTCAGTTGACACTATGGGTGGAGAACTCTCTCCTAGAAGCAGTGTTAAATATGACGATATGTCAAATACAACACTTCTTGTTAAATCTTACTTAAAGATAAAAAGATCTCAAACTACCTATGTATCTTGTATCTGAGTTTCTAATCATAGAATATTTATATTTTTAAAACAATGAGAGTTTAAATTACTCTCTGGGAGGAAGTTTATGTTAAAAGGTCTACTAATTCTCAAAAGCTATATTCTTTATTATTTTTCCAGTATTGGCTCTTATTTTCCCAAAGGATATAAATAAATAATTAGGGCCCAATTTACTACTTCATTTGACTATTTAATATTTTAAGGAGATTGAACATAATATTAAAGGGTATATCTGACCAAAACTGAACGATTTTATGATATAAAGAACAGTTGCATATATAAAGAGAGTTAGAGAATAGCCCATGATGGAAGACTAGACTATGGTGAAGATATTATAATTGCATCAAATGAATTGAATTAATTTAAAATATCTCCTTTGTTCATAGTGTATGTACATACACACACACATATATGTGGAGTTTAAATACTTCCCATAAGAGAAGTGGAATGTGAACCAAAGAAGAATTAAGGTTTGCAGGAAATTTAATAGGCTGCAGAAAGTTAATAAGAAAAAAAAGTTAGATAAGGAAAGTGAAAAGGCATTGAGGAGAAAAGATGAGGTTTTACAATTATATCAGTAAAAAGAGAGATAGAAAATAGTCTAATAAATTAGGAGACATATGAAACTAAAGAACTCAATGATAACCTCAAATGACTGAGGTGCTAAACTACTTTAATAAGAAAAATGAAGAAAATTAATATGCATAATTAGAACACAATGGAAATCTTGAAAAAGTAGAAATTTACAAAAGCAGAAAATACACACTTGAGAGACTTGGCTAAACTGGGTAAAACACATTGACCTGATCTATTCTGCATTAGTTTCAGGAGAGAAACATAGACTTCACATATATTAACCCCATCGTGCTTAAAATACTCCTTTGTTTACATTGAAATATTATCCCATAATGGTCAATGGAGAAAAAGTATGAAATTCCAACTGCTAAAATTCCTTGACAGGAAATATAATTTTGAGTCATTAGTCACTAAATAGAAATGTTACAATTTTATAAATCTTCCAAATAGTTCCTATTGTCATAGCATTGATAAATATAAGAAGCTAGACATAATATGGGGCTTCCCAGGTGGTGCAGGGGTAAAGAATCTGCTTGCCAATGCAGGATACACAAATGATGCAGATTTGATCCCGAGGTGGGGAAGATCCCATGGATAAGGAAATGACAACCCACTCCAGTATTCTTGCCTGGAAAATTCTGTGGATGGAGGAGCCTGGTGGGCTATAGTCCATGAAGTTGCAAAGAGCTGGATGCAACACAACACACATGTTTTCACAAACACATACATATAATGCATGAATCAATTCATATAAAGATTCTGCTATGGTGATACAAATTCATAATCAAGAAGAGAACAAAGGGAAGAGCAAAGGATGAACCACCGAGAATGTTTAAAATGTTCTAAAAAAGTGACATTTAAAATTGTAAAAAGCATAACTTTTTTTCCTATTCCATAAGCTTATTTAGTATGTTATGATCATAAATGCAGCTTATATAGACATTATTTGACATTGTTCTGGCTAACTGAATTTAGAAAAGCCAAACATTAGATCTTCAGTTTCTTTATCTGAAAGTGGGTTGGTTATTAGAGAACCAGTATTAATCCAATAAATAAGAAATACATGATAGCCTTTCTTATTTCTAATTTATCAGTAACATTTTCCCAATCAAGTAGAAATCCCTCTCTTAAAATTTGGAATTGTATTTCTTTTATATATCTCTTCTATTTTTGGAATTTTTGTTCTTTTTCATTACTCCTGACATTTTAGCAACATTCTGCATAGGTTTTTGTGTTTTTTTTGCCTTTGGTTAAGTCTTTATTTTTATTGTNAGATAAGAAAGTTTTCCTCAGTATTCGATGCAAAGAAATAGAGGAAGACAATAGAATGGGAAAGACTATAGATCTCTTCAGGAAAATTAGAGATACCAAGGGAACATTTCATGCAAATGTGGGCACAATAAAGGAGAAAAATGGTAAGGACTTAACAGAGGCAGATGATATTAGGAAGAGGTGGCAAGAATACAGAGAACTATACAAAATAGATCTCCATGACCCAGATAACCATGATGGTGAGATCACTCTCCTAGAGCCAGACATCTGGAGTGTGAAGTTAAGCATATCTTAAGAAGCATCACTATGAAGAAAGCTAGAGGAGGTGATGGAATTCCAGTTGAGCTATTTCAAATCATAAAAGATGATGCTGTGAAAATGCTACTCAATATGCCAGCAAATTTGGAAACCTCAGCAATGTCCACAGGACTGGAAAAGGTCAGTTTTCATTCCAATCCCAAAGAAAGGTGATGCCAAAGAATGTTCAAGCAACCACACAACTGCACTCATGCCACACAATAGAAAAGCAATGCTAAAAATTCTCCAAGCTAAGCTTCAACAGTACATGAACAGTGAACTTACAGATGTTCAAGCTGGATTTAGAAACAGCAGAGGAACCAGAGATCAAATTGCCAACATCTGCTGGATCATGGAAAAAGCAAGAGAGTTCCAGAAAAACATCTACTTCTGCATCATTGACTACACTAAAGCCTTTGACTGTGTGGATCACAATAAACTGTGGAAAATTATTCAAGAGATGGGAGCATCAGAACACCTGTCCTGTCTCCTGAGAAACTTGTATGCAGCCTAAGAAGCAATAGTTAGATCCAGACATGGAACAATAGACTGGTTCAAAATCGGGAAAGGAGAACATCAAGCCTGAATATTTTTACCCTGCTTATTTAACTTATATGCAGAGTACATCATGAGAACTGCTCGGCTGGATGAAGCACAAGCTGGTATCAAGATTCCCTTGGGAAATATCAGTAATAGCCTCAGATATGCAAAATAATAGCCTCAGATATGTAAAATAATAGCCTCAGATATGACATCACCCTTATGGCAGAAAGCAAAGAAGAACTGAAGTGTCTCATGATATAAGTGAATTAAGGCAGTGGAAAATTTGACTTAAAACTCAGCATTCAAAAAACGAAGATCATGGCATCTGGTCCCATCATGTCATGGCAAATAGATGGGGAAACAATGGAAACAATGACAGACTTTATTTTGGGGGGCTCCAAAATTGCTGCAGATGGTGACTGCTGTCATGAAATTAAAAGACGCTTGCTCCTTAGAAGAAAACCTATGACAAACCAAAACAGTATATTAAAAAGCAGAAACATTACTGTGCCAACAAAGGCCTGTCTAGTTAAGGCTATGTTTTTTTCAGTAGTCATGTATGTATATGAGATTTGGACCATAAATAAACCTGATCACCAAAGAATTGTTGCCTTTAAACTCTGGTGTTGGAGAAGACCCATAAGAGTCTCTTGGACTGCAGGGAGATCCAAGCAGTCAGTCCTAAGGGAAATCAGTCCTGAATAGTCATTGAAAGGACTGATGCTGAAGCTGAAACTCTAATGCTCTGGCCACCTAATGTGAACTGACTCATTTGAAAAAATCCTGATGATGGGAAAGATTGAAAGTGGGAGGAGAAAGGGACGGCAGAGGATTAGAAGATTGAATGGCATCACTGATTCAATGGACATGAGTTTGAGTAAGCCCCGGGAGTTGGTGATCAACAGGAAAGCCTGGCATATTGCTGTTCATAGACTCATAAGGAGTGGGACACAGCTGAGCAACTTATCTAAACTGAACTTGCCGTGTCCCACTCCACAGGATCTTGCTGATGCAGGGATCAAACTCTCTTCTCTTGCTTTTCCTGCTATGCAGGAAGATTATTCACCACTGTGACACCTGGGAAGCCAAATTCTCAGACTATATTAGAGTTAAATTAATACAATTAAAAGAAATGTACCTGGACATACCTAAATATTTGGAAATTAAATAACACATTTTTACATATATTGCAAGTCAAAGAAGAAATTTTAAAATATATTTAAATATTTTATTTTACCAAAATGAAAATGCAACTTGCCTATGGCAGTATCTGTGCTTTGAGGTATGTTTATGTTATTAAATATCTAAGGGAAAAAAAAAAGTTTTAAAACCAATATTCTAAACTTCTGTGACACTATGATTTCTACTTATTTATTTATGTACTTAACCTTTTTGTCTCATTTCTGGCAAAAAGCTCCTAAAACCCTTGAGGTTTCCTAGCTGGCAAAACTGATAAAAAGGCTAGATGTTGATAACAAACCCCTTTGAACTATATCTGAGTTTATACATCAACTTTGGAAGNTCTGGTTATCAGAAAGAAAGGGTTGTAAAGGTCAGCAGGCAGAAATGGCTTGAAGATGATGTAAAACCCCTAAAACTTTTTTATGTAAAGCATCTGATTTTGATAAGGTCAGGACTGCTGACCCTCGCGTGACTCTGTATTCATCCCTATATGTAACAAAAGGTATATACGCAAACCCGAAAATAAAGAAATCGGATCAGTTCCTGGAAAGACTGATTCCCCCATGTCATCCTTTCTTATTCTCCGTTTTTCTGGCTGAGTTCCCATCTGGAACATGGATGCTATTCCATGTAACCCAAGTTATTCAGCCTCTTTTACTCCACTAATTTTCCTACTACACTATCCGTTTCTAAGCTCTCTCTCTGTAATTCAATACTTTTTTTCTATGATGCCTACTCCGTCCCTACCTTCGAATCACCCTGGATCCACCGGGGCCGGACCCCGGCAAGTGGCGCCCAAACAGGGACAAGTGGCACCGAGACCCCGCCATGCATCAATATTTATTTTTTCTTTCCACTTGACTTTTAGATTGCTAAATAACAATGTGTGAAGTTGCTTCAGTCATGTCTGACTCTCTGCAATCCCATGACCCATAGCCGATCAGACTCCACTGTTCATGGGGTTCTCCAGGCAAGAATACTGGAGTGGGTTGTCATTTCTTTCTTAAAAAATAATAAATGACATTAATATTTAAATGATTTAAGTGGCAGTGACAAATAGATTCAAGGAATTAGATCTGATACACAGAATGCCTAAAAAATCTATAGATGAAGACATGTAACATTGTACAGGAGGTAATGATCAAAACCATCCCCAAAGGGGAGGGGGGAGAATTCAAAAAGGCAAAATGGTTGTCTGAGGAGGCCTTGATAATAGCTGAGAAAAGAGGAGAAGTAAGTGAAAGGCAATGGAGGGAAGAAAAGATATATCTATCTGAATGCAGAGTTACAAAGAATAGCAAGGAGAGATAAGAAAGTTTTCCTCAGTATTCGATGCAAAGAAATAGAGGAAGACAATAGAATGGGAAAGACTATAGATCTCTTCAGGAAAATTAGAGATACCAAGGGAACATTTCATGCAAATGTGGGCACAATAAAGGAGAAAAATGGTAAGGACTTAACAGAGGCAGATGATATTAGGAAGAGGTGGCAAGAATACAGAGAACTATACAAAAAAGATCTCCATGACCCAGATAACCATGATGGTGAGATCACTCTCCTAGAGCCAGACATCTGGAGTGTGAAGTTAAGCATATCTTAAGAAGCATCACTACGAAGAAAGCTAGAGGAGGTGATGGAATTCCAGTTGAGCTATTTCAAATCATAAAAGATGATGCTGTGAAAATGCTACTCAATATGCCAGCAAATTTGGAAACCTCAGCAATGTCCACAGGACTGGAAAAGGTCAGTTTTCATTCCAATCCCAAAGAAAGGTGATGCCAAAGAATGTTCAAGCAACCACACAACTGCACTCATGCCACACAATAGAAAAGCAATGCTAAAAATTCTCCAAGCTAAGCTTCAACAGTACATGACAGTGAACTTACAGATGTTCAAGCTGGATTTAGAAACAGCAGAGGAACCAGAGATCAAATTGCCAACATCTGCTGGATCATGGAAAAAGCAAGAGAGTTCCAGAAAAACATCTACTTCTGCATCATTGACTACACTAAAGCCTTTGACTGTGTGGATCACAATAAACTGTGGAAAATTATTCAAGAGATGGGAGCATCAGAACACCTGTCCTGTCTCCTGAGAAACTTGTATGCAGCCTAAGAAGCAATAGTTAGATCCAGACATGGAACAATAGACTGGTTCAAAATCGGGAAAGGAGAACATCAAGCCTGAATATTTTTACCCTGCTTATTTAACTTATATGCAGAGTACATCATGAGAACTGCTCGGCTGGATGAAGCACAAGCTGGTATCAAGATTCCCTTGGGAAATATCAGTAATAGCCTCAGATATGCAAAATAATAGCCTCAGATATGTAAAATAATAGCCTCAGATATGACATCACCCTTATGGCAGAAAGCAAAGAAGAACTGAAGTGTCTCATGATATAAGTGAATTAAGGCAGTGGAAAATTTGACTTAAAACTCAGCATTCAAAAAACGAAGATCATGGCATCTGGTCCCATCATGTCATGGCAAATAGATGGGGAAACAATGGAAACAGTGACAGACTTTATTTTGAGGGGCTCCAAAATTGCTGCAGATGGTGACTGCTGTCATGAAATTAAAAGACGCTTGCTCCTTAGAAGAAAACCTATGACAAACCAAAACAGTATATTAAAAAGCAGAAACATTATTGTGCCAACAAAGGCCTGTTTAGTTAAGGCTATGTTTTTTTCAATAGTCATGTATGTATATGAGATTTGGACCATAAATAAACCTGATCACCAAAGAATTGTTGCCTTTAAACTCTGGTGTTGGAGAAGACCCATAAGAGTCTCTTGGACTGCAGGGAGATCCAAGCAGTCAGTCCTAAGGGAAATCAGTCCTGAATAGTCATTGAAAGGACTGATGCTGAAGCTGAAACTCTAATGCTCTGGCCACCTAATGTGAACTGACTCATTTGAAAAAATCCTGATGATGGGAAAGATTGAAAGTGGGAGGAGAAAGGGACGGCAGAGGATTAGAAGATTGAATGGCATCACTGATTCAATGGACATGAGTTTGAGTAAGCCCAGGGAGTTGGTGATCAACAGGAAAGCCTGGCATATTGCTGTTCATAGACTCATAAGGAGTGGGACACAGCTGAGCAACTTATCTAAACTGAACTTGCCGTGTCCCACTCCACAGGATCTTGCTGATGCAGGGATCAAACTCTCTTCTCTTGCTTTTCCTGCTATGCAGGAAGATTATTCACCACTGTGACACCTGGGAAGCCAAATTCTCAGACTATATTAGAGTTAAATTAATACAATTAAAAGAAATGTACCTGGACATACCTAAATATTTGGAAATTAAATAACACATTTTTACATATATTGCAAGTCAAAGAAGAAATTTTAAAATATATTTAAATATTTTATTTTACCAAAATGAAAATGCAACTTGCCTATGGCAGTATCTGTGCTTTGAGGTATGTTTATGTTATTAAATATCTAAGGGAAAAAAAAAAGTTTTAAAACCAATATTCTAAACTTCTGTGACACTATGATTTCTACTTATTTATTTATGTACTTAACCTTTTTGTCTCATTTCTGGCAAAAAGCTCCTAAAACCCTTGAGGTTTCCTAGCTGGCAAAACTGATAAAAAGGCTAGATGTTGATAACAAACCCCTTTGAACTATATCTGAGTTTATACATCAACTTTGGAAGACACATTGGGATAGGATATGTCACCAAGACCAAGTGATAAGAATTTGGACACTTTCAGCCTCACTCCCACCATCAGCTCCAGGGAGATCAAAGGCCCTAGAGATTGAGTTTAATCATCAATTGTCAATAATTCAGTTACTCATGCATATGTGATAAATCCTCCATAAAACACCAACAGAACATATTTTGGAGAGCTTCCAAGGTGGTGAACACATGGAGGTACCAGGTGACTGACATGCCTGGAGACACCATAAAAACCCTGTCCTCCTTTCCCCTTACCTTAATCTGCGCATCTCTTCCATCTGGCTGTTGCTGAGTTCTGTTATACTAAGCCTGTATTCCAGTAACTAAAATGTTTATGTCAGTTCTGTGATCCAGTTTAGCAAAATAAAGAAACTCAAGGAGGGAGTTGTGGGAACTTCTGATCTACAGATGATCAATTTAAAGCATGAGTGACACTTGCAGTTGATGTCTAAAGTAGGAGGAGGGGGCAGTCATACAGATCTGAGACTTAAACTGTCGCCACATAATATCAGAATTAAGTTGAATTGTAGGATATACAGCTAGTGTCAGAGAATTGCTTGGTAGTATTTTTTTTAAATGCATATTGGTGGTTCCATCTTAGGAAACCAGGTGAAAAAGTATAATTTAAGTCTAAATTAATCAAAAGGTAATAATAAAAATGAGAACATGTTTCACTGAATTTGAAATCTGGAAAACAGGACAGAAAATCAACACAGCCCAAAGTCTGTTCCTAAAAAAACAATCAATAAAATTGACACACCTCTAGAAAAGTTAACAAGGAAGAATAAAGGGGAAAATCATATCATAAATTAAAGAAGCTCTGTCCCTATTGACATGATGTAAATAAAAAGAATGATAAAGAAGCTCTATGAACTATTTTATGCTTAAAAATTTGTTATCTTAAATTAATGGAGAAATTTATTATAAAAACTTATCAATATTCACAGTGAAAATCAGGTACCTTTAATAGATACATATATATATGAAAGCAGCAGCATATGAAAGCAGTAGAATCAAGCATTAGTTATCTTTAAATAAAGAAACCACTGGGATCATACTGTTTTCCCAGTGAGTTCTACCAAAAGTTAAAGGAAAAATCTTTCAAACTCTTTACAGTCTCTTTTCAAAAATATAAAAAGCAACATTTTTATGGTGGCTCAGATGGTAAATAATCCACCTGCAAAAAGGAGACTCGAGTTCAACCCCTGAGTTGAGAAGATCCCCTGGAGAAAGGAATGGCTACACACTCCAATATTCTTGCCTAGAGAATTCTATGAAGGGGGGAGAAATATGAGAATAGCATTACTATAATATCAAAACTAGATAAAGATAATACTGGAAATAAAAACAACATGTCTTTCACTGAGTGCAGATGCTGGAAATTCTCAACAAAAAATTAGCAAGTTGAATTCAACAATTAAAAAAAAAATCATAACCAATCACCAGCGTGCAAGTCTGGNCTAATACAAAACTAGATAAAGATAATACTGGAAGTAAAAACAACATGTCTTTCACTGAGTGCAGATGCTGGAAATTCTCAACAAAAAATTAGCAAGTTGAATTCAACAATTAAAAAAAAAATCATAACCAATCACCAGCGTGCAAGTCTGGTTAAAGTTTCAGTTATTAATCCTTAATAGACAGAGACGTTCATCCTCACTGCAACTCTTCAACATCACATTAGGAATCTTATTTAATACAATAGCATGACAAGAGGAAATAAAAGATATACAGTTTAAAAAGGAAGAATTGTTTCTACTTGCAAATTATATAATTGTCTAATTAGAAAGTCACATTGATTTGCTAAAAAGCATAATTATAAATGGGTGCAGCAAAATTATATATGTGGTTAATATGAAAAACTCAACTGCATTTTCATATACTAGAAATGAATATTAGAATTTGAAATTAAAGGGGAAAACACTATCATCTGCAAAACTACACTGCCAAAATGAAATAATTAGTTATATAAATCTACAAGATATACAGAACTTAATATTCATAAAACTATAAAACACTGAAAAAAAGTTAATGAAAATCTAAATAAATGAAATGATAGTCTATGTTCATGAATCTGAAGACAAACTATTGGTAAGATGTCAGTTTTTCCCAATTAGATCTGTAAATTTAAATGTAATCCTAGTCAAAGTTCAAGTACACTATTTTGTGGATAATTAACAGATTCCAAATGTCTATGAGAAGGCAAAATGCTAGAATAGTCTGCACAATACTAAAACAAACAAACAAACAAACAAACAAACAAACAAACCAGGTAGAAGACTCACTACCTCATATCAAGATTTTAACACTTGGAATTTCATCAGTGGCCCAGTGGTTAAGAATCCACCTACCAATGAAGGACACACTGATTCAGTCTCTGGTCCAGGAAGATCCCACGTGCCATGGAGCAACAAAGCCCATGTGCTGCAACTACTGAAACCTGAATATCCTAGAGCCCGTGCTCTGCAACAGGAAAGCCACTGCAACGAGAAGCCCACACACTACAACTGAAGACTATCCCTGTTTGCCACACTACAGAAAACCCATGCACAGCAATGAAGAGCCAACATGCCCAGAAGTAAATGTAAGTAAATAAAATAATTGAAATATTTTATATTCAATATTACCATAGTTAATATATTATTATATCAGCAAAAAAAAAAAAATAGACACATAAGTCAGGTCAGTTCAATTCAGTTCAGTTATTCAGTCATGCCCAACTCTTCGCAACACTATAGAATGCAGCATGTCAGGTCTCCCTGTCCTTCACCATTTCCTGAAGTTTGCTCAAATTCACATCCATTGAGTCAGTACTGCTATCAAACAATTTCTTCCTCTGTCACATCCTTCTTCTCAACTCAACTGATCTTTCAAAAGAAAAGTAAAAAAATGATAGTATTTTTAATCGATGGTTCTGTAATATGAATATTTCATGAATCTGCATAAAAAGAGAAAAAAAATCTAGACACAGACCTTATAGTTTTCATTAAAAAATAACTCTAAACAGCTTTTAGACTTAGATGTAAAATTATAAAATTTCTTGAATAAATTTTAGATGAATGTATATGACCTTTAGTTTGCTGATATATTTTAAATATAACACAAATACTATGATCCATCAAAAAAAAAAAAAAAAGAAAAAGCCAGTGGTTGACTTTATTACAATTTGAAACTTCTCTGTAAAAGACATTAAGAGAATTAAAAAAAAGAAAGAAACAAAGAAAGAAAGCCAGCAGACTAAAAGAAAATATCTGCAAATGTATGAAAAGAAAAAGTGAAAGTGTTAGTCACTCAGTCATGTCCAACTCTTTGCGACTCTATGGGCTCTAGCCCTCCAGGCTTCTCTGTGTCCATGGAATTCTCCAGGTAAGAGTATTGGACTTGGTTGTCATTCCCTCCTCCAGGGGATCTTCCCAATCCAGGGGTAGAACTCACATCTCCTATTCTTTACTGTCTGAGCCAGAGAAACATATTTGAAGTAAATTAAAAAAAAAAATCTTGTGTCCAAAATATAAACAAAAACAATATTAAAAATCCAAACAAATTAATTAAAAATGAACAGATATCAAAACAGACATCATCAGAAAATATACAGGTCACAAAGAGGCATATGAAAAGATGCTTACCAATAACTGTTATTAAAATATTCAAATTAAAGCCACAATGAGATACCATTTCATACCTATTAGAATGACTAAATTCAAAGGCTACCACTTCTAAATTGTGACAATGACACAGAACACAGAAAGTTTCATTTATTACTAGAGCAAAGGCAATTGGTATAGCCACTCTGAAACACATGTAAGCAGTTTCTTATAAAACTAAATATAGTTTTACCAAATAATCCATCATTAAAGGCTCAAAGGTATTTACTCAAGTTGAATACTCATATCCAACAAAAAACTGAGCAGAGATATTTATAGTAAATTATTCATAATTACCAAAAATTGAAAGTAACCATGATACACACTAGCAGGTGAATAGATAACAAACTAGTCCATCTATATAGTGGATTATTATTCAGCGAAAAAAAGAAAATGCTATCAAACCATGAAAAGACATATATAAAATGTAAATGCATATTGTTAAGGGAGAAATGCCAGTCTGAAAAAGCTGCACAGTTGTATGATCCCAATTATATGTGTTTCTGGAAAAAAAAAAATATGGAAAGAGTAAAGAGACCAGTGCTTTCTTCAGATTCAGAGGTAATGAAGTGAATAGTTGAAGCATAGACTTTTTAAGGCAAAAAATATATATTTGGTATAGCATTATAGAAAATTCAAAATGGTAAGTTTTTCACAAAACAAAAGAACTTCACAGTCCAAAGAGCAACCTTAGTGGATACAAATTTTGACAAATACATTTAGAGTTTAGATATTTCAAGATTAAATAAAGAATGTGACAAGATAATTTCAATACATTACAAACAAATGGAAAAAAAAAAATAAAAACCCTGCAACTGAGTGGTAGGGAAATAAGGCAATAATTCAACCAAATTTAGAAATGTATGGATTCAATAAAGCATAACAAGGGGAAGGAATCAAATTGCATTTAAGCACTTGTTTCCAATAAGATATCAGTTCAGTTCAGTTCAGTCACTCAGTCGTGTCCGACTCTTTGCAACCCCATGAATCGCAGCACACCAGGCCTCCCTCCCTGTTCATCACCATCTCTTGGAGTTCATTCAGACTCACATCCATCGAGTCTGTGATGCTATCCAGCCACCTCATCCTCGGTTGTCCCCTTCTCCTCCTGCCACCAATCCCTCCCAGCATCAGAGTCTTTTCCAGTGAGTCAACTCTTCTCATGAGGTGGCCAAAGTACTGGAGTTTCAGCTTTAGCATCATTCTTTCCAAAGAAATCCCAGGGTTGATCTTCTTCAGAATGGACTGGTTGGATCTCCCTGCATACCAAGGGACTCTCAAGAGTCTTCTCCAACACCACAGTTCAAAGGCATCAATTCTTCAGCACTCAGCCTTCTTCACAGTCCAACTCTCACATTCATACATGACCACTGGAAAAACCATAGCCTTGACTAGACGGACCTTAGTCAGCAAAGTAATGTCTCTGCTTTTGAATGTACTATCTAGGTTGGTCATCAGTTTCCTTCCAATGAGTAAGTGTCTTTTAATTTCATGGCTGCAGTCACCATCTGCAGTGATTTTGGAGCCCCGAAAAATAAAGTCTGACACTGTTTCCACTGTTTCC
>SJYW01051905.1:1016686-1035773 GCA_006410735.1 Raphicerus campestris
AGAAAAATGGCAAACTTTCTGGATCCAAACAATCCAAACCCCAGACATCCTAGGAGAGGCAAAGATTTGAGAGCCTGTCACATCGATTTTGAAAGCTAAAGCAGTAATATAGTTTCCACCTGGACAGAAATTTGATTATTTCATTCATCTCAAATAAGAAGTAATATTAATTATATTATTAACTTTTATTGCAGTATGATTTCATACTATAAAATCTACTTACTTTTAGAGTAGAAATAAATTATTTTTAGTAAATTCACATAGCTGTGCAACCACCAACATAATCCATCTTTAATACATTCCTGTCATCCTAAAAAGATAACTTGTGTTAACTTGTAATCACTCCCTGTTCTTTACTCCCAGCTTAAGACAACTGTTAGTCTATCTTGTGTCTCTATAAATGTACCTTTCTGGACAGTTCAAGTAAATGGGACAATACAATACATATTTTTTGTGTGTCTGATTTCTTTCCTTGACATAAGATTTTTGAAATTCATCCGTATTGTAGCATGCACTTCATTTCTTTGTATTGTTAAATAGTAACCATTATACGAAAACATCACATTTGGTTTATCCATTTACAAATTGATAGAGCCTTGGATCTCTTCCAGGTTTTTCTTTTTTCTTTCTTTCCAACTGTGAATAATACTGCTGTGAGTATTCATCTACAAGTTTTTGTTTGGATGTATATTTTAAATTCTCTTGGGTAGATTCCTAGAAGTGGAATTGTAGAGTGATATGGTAAAGTTATGTTTAACACTGTAAGTACATAACTGCCAAACTGTTTTCCCAAGAAGCTGTACCATTTTCCGTTCCCATCAGTGTTGTATGAGGTGTCCTATTGTTCTATATCCTTGTCAACGTTTGTTATTGTCTCTCTTTCTGATTATTGCCAATTGGTGAGTGTATGTAGTAATATCTCACAATTTTGACTTGTCTTTTCTTAATGAATAATGATGCTTAGAATCTTTTATATGTCTATTTTTAATGTCTATGTATTTTTATATGTCTGTAATCCCATACCATTCTGCAGGAGATCAGCCCTGGGATTTCTTTGGGGGGAATGATGCTGAAGCTGAAACTCCAGTACTTTGGCCACATCATGCGAAGAGTTGACTCAATGGAAAAGACTTTGATGCTGGGAGGGATTGAGGGCAGGAGGATAAGGGGTCGACAGAGGATGAGATGGCTGGATGGCATCACGGACTCGATGGACGTGAGTCTGAGTGAACTCTGGGAGTTGGTGATGGACAGGGAGGCCTGGTGTGCTGTGATTCATGGGGTCGCAAAGACTCAGACACTACTGAGAGACTGAACTGAACTGAACTGAATCCCATAGCAAGTAAATTCAAGGGATTAGATCTGATTGTCCACTTATATATTTTCTTTGGTAAAATGTCTATTCACCTTTTTAGCCCATTTTTCACTTGGGTTATTTCTATTTTTGTTATTACTAGTTATTCTTAATGGTTCTCTGATGTTGAACATATCTGCTATCCTCACAAAGTAGGTGGGAAATCTGGCACATATCCAGGTTTCTGTATTTGCATGGCAATGTCTATGTAACTAAAACAGGGGGTGATATTTAAACTTTCTTTTGTTTGTTTTTGCTACAGAAAAAAAGGAGGCACTGGTGACAAGTGGTGGAATTTTGTAGAAATTTTGCAGAGCATGTGGAGACCACTGAGGCATGCTGAAAAGGCTTCGTTTGCCAGCATGCATCATCATGGTCAAGCAGAACAGGCGCCCTTGTTATTCTCCACAGGCAAGCCATCTTGGAGAAATACCAGCACACTTCTACTGCCAGAAACCAAAAACACTGATTAGTGAATACACACTAGTTCTACCTTCATTTGAAATGTTTTTGGATTTTATTTGGTTTACAATTTGGTGATTCATAAAGGGAATTATTGAATTATTAGTCACTGTTAAATAATTGTGAAATGCTATATTAATGTCAAGTCTGGTCAAGACGTGTGAAATAGTATGTTTTTGTTACGTTAGATTCATTTATATCACTGTTTATGAATTGAAACTACTCATTCTGCTTCTTTGGATTGCTTCTCCTAGAGTTTTATTCATTCTTGGTTGTCCTTTGTTATATATTCCTAAATTAATAATACATCCAGTTCTCTGGAGATGAGCTATGGAAACTTAATAAGCTGTGGTTTTTAGTTCTGAAAGAACTGTTAATGACAATTTCTTTTAAGATTCAGATTTTGCTTGATAGGACAGTGTAACTTCTAGAGATTTTGATACCTTGGGTCTGAGATAGAGCCTGGGAATATATTTTGTGGGTAAGAACTTCAGGTGAGTCTTAGGATCAGGAAAGTTTGGGAAGCATTGATGTAATAGAAAAAAGTAGGACTTTGGATTCAGATGAACTTGGTTTCTAGTCATATTTAATTGCCAGTTGTGTGTTTTTGGGACACATAAACCATCTGTGTAAGTTTAATTTCTTTATAGGATTATTGAGATAGTTAAATAACATACATAAAGAATGGGGCACAATAAATATGCAACAAGTTATCTATTCTAATTATATTCCATTTAATGACAATAATTGGCCAAATATTTGAACACTTATGGACAATGATGAAGACTCATTATATGCCCTCAAAAAACTTACCAATTAGTAGTGCAGTGGGGATGAGGTTTTTTTTACAGTGAAAAGCAATGTTATATCATCAAATAAGTTCAAAACTATTTTCTTTGGAAGAAGGGAAATGAAACACGCAGACATTGCTAGGAGTGTAGGGTGATTTTATGGGGTGGAGTATAGGTGGCACTAGGAGCAGTACAGACCAGGGGCAGGAAACAAGAAAGCATCTTTAAGAAAACACTGAAGAGTCCCATTGATTTCTTTCAAATAGCAAAATTAGAGTAGCACCAGGAGATAATGATAGAAAGACAGGTTGGTGGTGGACTTTAACAGAAGAGTCAAGTAGTGTTTGACTTTTGCTTCCACTAAAGATTTTGAACAGGAGAGATAGTAAGAATATACCCTAGTCCTCTAAAAAATGTATTAGAAGTTTAAACTGATAGTAGTGTGAAGGTAGGAATTGATTCGGGGAGGAGGGGAGGTTTTTTTTTTTTTTTCAGTAATAATAGTAATTCAATAGTAATTAAGGGTTTGATAATAGTGGAAATCTATCTCAAAACGAAATGGAGATGCCTAAAATACATCTGAAAGATGCTGTCTTTTATAGTTCAGGTAAATAAAGGGAAAAAAATTCCATATTAAAGGTTTTCCATATTACCCATATCAAATTTTTTAAAAAGTCGAGTCCCTTCTTTTAGTGGTTTTCAACTACAAGAGAGCCAAAAGGTTGAAGAAAGAAACAGAAGGACTGCCCCAGACTAGAGGGTCGGGAAACCCGCACCCCAGCGGGAGGGGGCGTGTGCATGGGCGCGGACGCAGGCGGAGGTGCGCGGCAGCCCCGGGGTATCGCGAGAGTTGGGCGGACCGAGCAATCGCAGCAGTCAATTCCCCCACCCTCCCGAGAGGAGCCGCCGGCCCTGGACTCTCCAAATTCTGAGCTCTCATCATGGCGGCGGCGGCCGCTGCGGCCGTCGGGGGGCCGCAGCCACCCCAAGCCGAGGTGCCTGCTCCCGGGCTGGCCCTGGACAAAGCAGCCACCGCCGCGCACCTGAAAGCGGCTCTTAGCCGGCCGGACAACCGGGCAGGTGCTGAGGAGCTGCAGGCGCTGCTGGAGCGGGTGCTGAGCGCCGAGCGGCCGCTGGCAGCGGCTGCGGACGGCGAGGAGGCGGCGGCGGCCGGCGGCGGGGGCGGTCCGGGGGCGGCCGAGGAGGAGGCTCTGGAGTGGTGTAAGTGCCTTCTGGCGGGCGGCGGAGGCTACGACGAGTTCTGCGCGGCGGTGCGGGCCTACGACCCCGCGGCGCTATGCGGCCTGGTCTGGACAGCCAACTTCGTGGCCTACCGCTGCCGGACGTGCGGCATCTCCCCTTGCATGTCGCTTTGCGCCGAGTGCTTCCACCAGGGTGACCACACCGGACACGACTTCAACATGTTCCGTAGCCAGGCCGGGGGTGCCTGCGACTGTGGAGACAGCAACGTGATGCGGGAGAGTGGGTGAGTGGAGCCTTTCCCCGGGGCGGGGGCCACCGCGGGATCGCCCAGGCCGAGTCTGGAGAGGCCTCGGGGAGGGGAAGCTCGGAGCCGACTCCGAGCTGTCAGGAGAAAGAAGTGGGGGAAGGTGCAGCCACTTGAGGATGGAAGTGACTGAGCTGTCAGCGGTGGAAAGGGGATGGGGAGGAGGGGAGAGCGGAGAGCGTATTTAGAGAACGAGGCTGGGAATTTCGGGGTAGCCGGGGCGAACGAGTGATTGCGAGAAAAGAGCCGGTGCCTAGAGTAGGAGCGGAGAGAAGAGGAAAGGATACTTGGGGAATCTGGTGTCCAGCTGTCAATTGTGTACTTGCTGGGGAAGGCTTTAAAGCCGCCCGTTTCTTGGGCATAAACTGATGATGTGATTTGGATTATTTGGGAGAGCGATGATATTGGGGACTAAATTGGGTCGCGGGATGATGAGAGTGGGGGAAGTGGTCTTGCAGCTGCAGAGGACAGCTTGTGGAAAGGGACTTCTGAACTGTCAGTGTGAGGGAAGGAGCTCCTGAGCTGATGGGGGTTGAGGGGGGAGGGAAGGGGAGGGGCCTGAATGAAAAGTGAATGTTGAGCTGTCAGTGGAGTATTTGGTGTGCTGGAATGACAGCTAGAATTGAGCTCCTGAGCGAGCAGTCAGTTACAGAATACCCTCCATAACAGAACAAACAAAACACTGAGCGAATTAGGAATCAAGTGATAGGTCTTCTCTAGTTAAAAGGGCACTTTATTCACGGACTAATACGCGAACCTTTATCTAAAAGGAAACACTCAACAGATGCTTTTTCGATAGGTGTGTTGTAGCAGGGTGTTGGGATTTGCTAAAAGACATTTCAGAGATTGCAGGGAGTTAAAGAGTTGGTACAAGTTGTGTCTTGGCTTGGGATATGATGTCTGGGGAAGTCCTGTGAGAAGGAAAAAAGCTTAGTCAAAGAGAGCTTTTTGGTTGGGTAGTATCTGAAAGAATGTTAGCAAATCCAGTTATTCAAGTTTTTCGATTTTCAGGACTTATAATTAATGATAGAGTATAATCCCATTAGAAATAGTCTCTGTTTTCCTTGGAGTAGGTTACTATATTACCTGTAGGTTACTGTTACTGCAAAATGTTTGTTATCTATTAGGTAGATACATGACCTATGTCTTAAGCAGCTTATGCAAGAGTAGAAAATGATAAGTTCCTTAACAGTTTGGGAGTTAGTTAGAGGAGGCTTCTGTGCAGAGGGAGTAAGAAAAAACCTTCAGAAAGGAGCTTGCTAATAATGATAATACTTGTAATTCTGCTGCTGCTGACGACAATAGTAATAATTGCAGCTAACATTTGCTAACTTTAGAGTGTATGCCTGACACTTAAAAAATACTTTCAAAATTGANCTTAAGCAGCTTATGCAAGAGTAGAAAATGATAAGTTCCTTAACAGTTGGGAGTTAGTTAGAGAAGGCTTCTGTGCAGAGGGAGTAAGAAAAAAGCTTCAGAAAGGAGCTTGCTAATAATGATAATACTTGTAATTCCGCTGCTGCTGACAACGACAATAGTAATAATTGCAGCTAACATTTGCTAACTTTAGAGTGTATGCCTGACACTTAAAAAATACTTTCAAAATTGATCATTGAATAGGTAAAATTTTTTTAGCTAAAAAAGCGAAAAACCAAAAATATACACAGTTGAAAGCTTCCCTCTCATCATGTCTCCTGTCTGTCCAGTTTCTTTCCACCGCTTTTAGTTTCTCTTAGTGTGAAAACAAGGGTGAATATGTAGATTTTTCAGTCTCTTTATATCATATACATTAGTCTGTGCATCTTGCATTTTTCACTTAAGAGGTGTATGTCAGTAAATCAGGGTACTCTGTTAAAAAAAACTCTGCATAGTGTTTCATGTCAAAAATTTGCCATTCTTAGTCATCACTTTTGATAGATATTTTGNCAGTCTCTTTATATCATATACATTAGTCTGTGCATCTTGCATTTTTCACTTAAGAGGTGTATGTCAGTAAATCAGGGTACTCTGTTAAAAAAAAATCTGCATAGTGTTTCATGTCAAAAATTTGCCATTCTTAGTCATCACTTTTGATAGATATTTTGGTTCCAATATGAAATTACAAGCTGATATACCTTCTTTTCACACCTGTGCAAGAATATCAATGGGATAAATAAAGTGAAATTTCCAGATTGCGTCCCGTAAAGCTTAGTAGTAAGCAAAGCACGTGACTGTTTCACAACAGCCTCATCAACAGAATGCTATTAAAGTTTTGAATTTTTATCCACCTGTTTGGAAATTAATGATCAAATATTAAAACCTGCTTTACATGGTTAGCTGATTTAATNACTCTGTTGTGTTACACTAGAAAATAATTCATTGTTCATTTACTTAATTCTTACAAACATAGCATCTTGAAGTCTTATTATGATGAATAAAGGGTGAAATCAAATATTTTGTGCACATGGTCACCACTTGGGCGCTTAGGTTGAAGGTGGGGAGTCGAGGTCTTCTGTCAAAGCTGAGATTCAGCATTTTAGTTCTGGAATGCATCACAGATTTTCTTTCTTCAGCTAGCACTCTAAAAGTTGTTTATGATATGACAATGTATAGAAATAGATCAAATTAGTTGCTGCAAAAGAATGATAACAGTTAAAAGTAACTTAAAACACACTTTTGCATGTGTACATGAATGATATTCACATAGTGACAACTTAAATTTGAAAATCTATCATGGAAATTTTATTGTTTCCTAACGGCAGCAGTTGGGTGAGGAATCAATCCGCTAAGCCAATAGAGTAGAATTGTTTTAAAAACACTCAAATGATTTTGAAGGACTAGTTCCCCATACCATATTTTAGCTCTGTTAGGTTATGCAATCTTTTTTGGTTTGTTTATGCTATGGACTGAATTGTGTCCCCCCAAATTCATGCATTGAAGTCCTAAGTTCCAGAGTGACTGTATTTGGACATAGGGTTTTTAGGAAGTTATTAAGTGAAGTGAAAGTCACTCAGTCATGGCCAACTCTTCGACCCCAAGGACTATACAGTCCATGGAATTTTCTGGGCCAGAATACCCAAGTGGGTAGCAGTTCCCTTCTCCAAGGGATCTTCTCAACCGAGAGATCAAACCCAAGTCTCCCACTTTGCAGGCAGATTCTTTACCAGCTGAACCACAAGGGAAGCCCTATTAAGATTAAATGAAGTTTTAAGGGTGGGGTACTGATCTGAGAGGATTAGTGTCCTTATAAGACAAGACACTAGAGACCTCTCTCTCTCCCTGTCCTGTTTCCACTGCCATGTGAAGACACAGCAAGAAGGGAGCCATGTATAAACCAGAAAGAGAACTCCCACCAGGAATTGATACTTTCAAACATTAATTTGGGACTTCTAGCCTTGAAGGCGATGGCACCCCACTCCAGTACTCTTGCCTGGAAAATCCCATGGGTGGAGGAGCCTGGTAGGCTGCAGTCCATGGGGTCATAAAGAGTTGAACATGACTGAGCGACTTTCACTTTTCACTTTCATGCATTGGAGAAGGAAATGGCAACCCACTCCACTGTTCTTGCCTGGAGAATCCCAGAGACGGGGGAGCCTGATCGGCTGCCATCTATGGGGTCTCACAGAGTCGGACACTACTGAAACGACTTGGCAGCAGCAGCCTCTCACAGAAATGTGGGAAACTAAATCTCCATTGTTTAAGCCTTACAAGTTGTGGTAGTTTGTTTTCTCAGTCCAAGCATACTAAGACAATTCTTGAAAAGATGAATCTTTGGGCCTTCTCTTGTGGTTCAGTGATTAGGACTCGAGGCATGTACCGTCTAGGGCTCGGGTTCAATCCCTGGTCCAGGAACTAAGATCCATCATGCTGAATCAGCCACAAAAAAAAAAAAAAAAAGAAAGAAAGAAAGAAAGAAGTGAGTTCATATTGCAGAGTACCTAAAGAAAAAAATTAAAGTTGGCACTTGAAATGTAGTAGTAGCCTTTCCACTTAGCCTCCTAGAGATCTTAGGAAATGGCCAACAAAGATCAGAAATAGCATCTCCTCACACAGTAGACTGATAATTTTTGGCTGATTTGCATACAGAAGGAGATCAGCCCTGGGATTTCCTTGGAAGGAATGATGCTAAAGCTGAAACTTCAGTACTTTGGCCACCTCATGTGAAGAGTTGACTCATTGGAAAAGACTCTGATGCTGGGAGGGATTGGAGGCAGGAGGAGAAGTGGACAACAGAGGATGAGATGGCTGGATGGCATCACGGACTCGATGAACGTGAGTCTGAGTGAACTCCAGGAGTTGGTGATGGACATGGAGGCCTGGCGTGCTGCGATTCATGGGGTCGCAAAGAGTCGGACACAACTGAGCAACTGTACTGAACTGAACTGAGCTGTGTGGTCTCTGAATGATCACTTCCTTTGTGGTGGTGGGTAGGGGGGACAGGTGAAGCGAGAGACTGAATTCTCTGACAGTGACATACAAACAATTGATTTAAATTTTATGCTCTGTAAAATCCACACTACTTATGGTAATAAAACAGTTACAGCATTTGTACTCACAAAACTCTTATTCCCTTGACTGTATTCCAACTAAGCATGAACCAGCGATGTACAAACTGACTCCTTTCCACTCCCATCTGCCATCCTTCTTCTATCCAGAAATATATCTCATTACAGAAATTCCAGCTTCTGTCTCAGAAGTCCTGATGTTTCAGTCTTTAGTTAGCTTGGCTTTTATACAAAGATATTTTGAAATGGAAATATCACTTGTAAAGAGTCCTTCCTTCTGCTGGGACTAGTAATCGTGTTTTGTATTGTTTCTGAAGTGTAACACTGGAAAGAGGTAATATATCTTTCAAGCTGAATGCTTTCATTGTCACTGGTTTTCATTTTTCACACAGACATTGACATATTTCAGTATTGTTGGTCGTGATGCTGTGAAAAGCTGGGAGCCTGGTGCATCAACATCCTTGGCTTCCCCTCTCTCTCTTTTCATATAAAAATTGTAAAACTTAACGGATGATGACTAGCTTAGCGATGTCATTCTTCTTAAATTCTTTGTGAACTTTGTACTTCAGCAGGTATTGATTTCCTTTGTCATTGTCTGCACAGCATATTAAATCATTTTTGTGCATTTATCCTTCAAAGATCAACATGTAACATTTTCTAAAAATTTGGGGATAGAATCTAATGATCCAAGATGTATATGTGAAATCACACCAAAATAGTTACTGAGTGGTCATTGGATAAATATAAGTAAAACTGTGAACATAAATATGAAATATCAAAAGATAGATGTCTGTTTTGATGAACCTAAAAATTTTATTCCAGTAATCATAGTAAAGTACTCTCTGCAAAGAATATAATTATCATCTAAGTTTTCAACTTAAAAATAGTTCATATATCACAGTGGTTTAAAACTTTATATCAATGAATGGACAGAATGAAGGATTTATTGTAGCATTATGTGAAACTTCAATAGTAGACAATAATCATAATTCTGTAACTGCTTTAATTTTAAACAATGAATGTAGATCCTTCTGTTGACTCTTAATTTTACTATTCCTATTTTTATACTAATTTTTCAAAGGTATTTATAAAGATTAGAGTGCCATTTTGTTTTTCACTATTCACATCTTTAGTTAGAAAGTTTATAGTCTAAATTTTTTTAAATTTTATATTTATTTTGATAAGTATTTATATATTTTACCTAGAAACATCTGATCTATAATTTTTTTCAGTGGCAAAAATCAGTCTATGTATAATAGCCTGGCTTCTCTGGTAGCTCAATTCGTAAAGAATCCACCTGCAGTGCAGGGCAACCTGGTTGCCCACTCCAGTATTCTTAGGTTTCTCTGGTGGCTCAGATGGTAAGGAATCTGCCTGCAATGCAGAAGACCTGGATTCGATCCCTGGGTTGAGAAGATCCCCTTGAGGAAGGCATGGCAACCCACTCCAGTATTCTTGCCTGGAGAATCCCCATGGAGAAAGGAGCCTGGCTGGCTACAGTCCATGGCGTCACAGAGAGTCAGACTTGACTGAGTGACTAAGCACATCATAGTGCATAGCAGCCCATCANCACTGGTTTTCATTTTTCACACAGACATTGACATATTTCAGTATTGTTGGTCGTGATGCTGTGAAAAGCTGGGAGCCTGGTGCATCAACATCCTTGGCTTCCCCTCTCTCTCTTTTCATATAAAAATTGTAAAACTTAACGGATGATGACTAGCTTAGCGATGTCATTCTTCTTAAATTCTTTGTGAACTTTGTACTTCAGCAGGTATTGATTTCCTTTGTCATTGTCTGCACAGCATATTAAATCATTTTTGTGCATTTATCCTTCAAAGATCAACATGTAACATTTTCTAAAAATTTGGGGATAGAATCTAATGATCCAAGATGTATATGTGAAATCACACCAAAATAGTTACTGGGTGGTCATTGGATAAATATAAGTAAAACTGTGAACATAAATATGAAATATCAAAAGATAGATGTCTGTTTTGATGAACCTAAAAATTTTATTCCAGTAATCATAGTAAAGTACTCTCTGCAAAGAATATAATTATCATCTAAGTTTTCAACTTAAAAATAGTTCATATATCACAGTGGTTTAAAACTTTATATCAATGAATGGACAGAATGAAGGATTTATTGTAGCATTATGTGAAACTTCAATAGTAGACAATAATCATAATTCTGTAACTGCTTTAATTTTAAACAATGAATGTAGATCCTTCTGTTGACTCTTAATTTTACTATTCCTATTTTTATACTAATTTTTCAAAGGTATTTATAAAGATTAGAGTGCCATTTTGTTTTTCACTATTCACATCTTTAGTTAGAAAGTTTATAGTCTAAATTTTTTTAAATTTTATATTTATTTTGATAAGTATTTATATATTTTACCTAGAAACATCTGATCTATAATTTTTTTCAGTGGCAAAAATCAGTCTATGTATAATAGCCTGGCTTCTCTGGTAGCTCAATTCGTAAAGAATCCACCTGCAGTGCAGGGCAACCTGGTTGCCCACTCCAGTATTCTTAGGTTTCTCTGGTGGCTCAGATGGTAAGGAATCTGCCTGCAATGCAGAAGACCTGGATTCGATCCCTGGGTTGAGAAGATCCCCTTGAGGAAGGCATGGCAACCCACTCCAGTATTCTTGCCTGGAGAATCCCCATGGAGAAAGGAGCCTGGCTGGCTACAGTCCATGGGGTCACAGAGAGTCAGACTTGACTGAGTGACTAAGCACATCATAGTGCATAGCAGCCCATCAAACAATCACAAACAGTAGTGCCACCTTCTTTTTATAAAATAAAATGAGTAGCCTACAATTCAATAAAAGCACATTGTGAGATTATTTGTATTTTCTTGTTATTACCTATGGATATGGCATGCTTAGGGTTTCCTTAGCCCACATCAGTTTTGTCATGTAAAATATTACCTTACTTAGTATAACTTCTGTCACATTGCCCCATTCCATAACTCATGCTAGCTTGCTTTGTACATTTTTTCACTGTTACAAGAAAATGGAATTACAATTCTTTAAGTTCGTGATTACTCAAAATGAGTGTCTCTTAAACAGAATATCTAAAAGATCTGAGCTCAACAACAAAAATTATCTTAGTCATTCTACTGTAAAAACACATATTCATAGCAATTCAGACACACTTTATGCAGATGGTCTGCTTGAAATTAAGGAACATGGGTTTATTTTTTAATTTCAAGTTACTTTCTTTTTAATACAGGAAGTCTCTTTTCTCATAAAGTGATACATTTTTATGTTTTAATTTTTATTATAGTTGCTTTGCAATGCTGTGTTAGCTTCTGCTGTACAGCAAGGTAAATCATTATACATATACGTATATCCCTTTTTCTTTATATTTCCTTTCAATTTAAGTCACCACAAAGAATTGAGTAGAGTTCCCTGTGCTGCACAATATGTTCTCATTAATTATCTATTTCATACATAGGCATGTTTATATTATCAGTCCCAGTCTCACAATTCATCCCATCCTCTTACCTTTAACTGATTTAAGTTTCTTTTAGTAATAAAAAGAAAATTCTCTCTGCAACTTTAGTCCTGCTATGTTCATCTGAAGTACCATTAAAAAATGTTTTTCCACAAATATCTCATTTAGAGGATGGACGTTGAAGAAATGCTCTTCCACAACAATTGCAATTAGAGATTTATGTTTTGACATAAATACACTGCCATTTGTTTTTTCTATTGTAAAAGATAGGCAGTTCCAACTTCAGATACTTAGGATTTTTTGACTGCATGGTGGTATGAAAGCAATATGAAGTCAGCAGAAACTGTACTTCAAAATTTGAATTTTGACCTTTTCCTATGTTTGTGGTATGCAGTACCTACTCTCCTGATGTGGGCAGAGGCAGTGAGCCACAGCACCCGGTCAGCCTTGTGACTGACAACATAGACATCTGAAACTCTTACAGTCATTACATATCCATAAAGCTCTTTTATTTTTCACTTTCAGTACAATACCCAGAAAATATCTGAGAGAGTCAACACTCTGTTATTATTATTTTAAAACATTTATGTATTTAGCTGTGCCTGGTCTTAGTTGTAGAATGTGGAAACTTTATTTGTGGCATGAGAACATTTTTCGTTGTGGGATCTGGGATCTAGGTCCCTGATCAGGGATTAAACCCAGGCTCCCTGCACTTAGAGCATGGAGTCTTAGCCACTGGACCACCAGGGAAGTCCCAACACTTTATTATAAAATAAGATTTGTGTCAAATGATTTTGCCCTACTGTAGAATAATGTTAGTGTTCTGAACTTCTTTAATATAAGTTATATTAAGCTACAAATATTTGAGGTTAGTTATATTAAATACACTTTCCACTTATGAGATTTTTAACTTGCAATGGGTTTATCCAGACTTAATACCACTGTAAGTCAAATAAGATCTGGAAAATAATAGTAATAACATATTGCTCTTAAATCTGCAGAATGACTACAAGGCATGGTATTATAGGACACAGAACTTTAATTTCTTAATTATATAGGTAAAACATTTACAGATACACTTGGAAAAAAAATATATATATATATGTGTTCAGTTCAGTTGCTCAGTCATGTACAACTCTTTGCAACCCCATGAATCGCAGCACGCCACACGTCCCTGTCCATCACCAATGCCCGGAGTTCATTTAGACTCATGTCCATAGAGTCCGTGATGCCATCCAGCCATCTCATCTTCTGTCGTACCCTTCTCCTCCTGCCCCCAATCCCTCCTAGCATCAGAGTCTTTTCCAATGAGTCAACTCTTTGCATGAGATGGCCAAAGTACTGGAGTTTCAGCTTTAGCATCATTCCTTCCAAAGAAATCCCAGAGTTGATCTCCTTCAGAATGGACTGGTTGGATCTCCTTGCAGTCCAAGGGACTCTCAAGAGTTTTCTCCAACATCACAGTTCAAAAGCATCAATTTTTCAGTGCTCAGCTTTCTTCGCAGTCCAATTCTCACATCCATACATGACCACAGGAAAACCCATAGCCTNAATATGTTCTCATTGATTATCTATTTCATACATAGGCATGTTTATATTATCAGTCCCAGTCTCACAATTCATCCCATCCTCTTACCTTTAACTGATTTAAGTTTCTTTTAGTAATAAAAAGAAAATTCTCTCTGCAACTTTAGTCCTGCTATGTTCATCTGAAGTACCATTAAAAAATGTTTTTCCACAAATATCTCATTTAGAGGATGGACGTTGAAGAAATGCTCTTCCACAACAATTGCAATTAGAGATTTATGTTTTGACATAAATACACTGCCATTTGTTTTTTCTATTGTAAAAGATAGGCAGTTCCAACTTCAGATACTTAGGATTTTTTGACTGCATGGTGGTATGAAAGCAATATGAAGTCAGCAGAAACTGTACTTCAAAATTTGAATTTTGACCTTTTCCTATGTTTGTGGTATGCAGTACCTACTCTCCTGATGTGGGCAGAGGCAGTGAGCCACAGCACCCGGTCAGCCTTGTGACTGACAACATAGACATCTGAAACTCTTACAGTCATTACATATCCATAAAACTGTTTTATTTTTCACTTTCAGTACAATACCCAGAAAATATCTGAGAGAGTCAACACTCTGTTATTATTATTTTAAAACATTTATGTATTTAGCTGTGCCTGGTCTTAGTTGTAGAATGTGGAAACTTTATTTGTGGCATGAGAACATTTTTCGTTGTGGGATCTGGGATCTAGTTCCCTGATCAGGGATTAAACCCAGGCTCCCTGCACTTAGAGCATGGAGTCTTAGCCACTGGACCACCAGGGAAGTCCCAACACTTTATTATAAAATAAGATTTGTGTCAAATGATTTTGCCCTACTGTAGAATAATGTTAGTGTTCTGAACTTCTTTAATATAAGTTATATTAAGCTACAAATATTTGAGGTTAGTTATATTAAATACACTTTCCACTTATGAGATTTTTAACTTGCAATGGGTTTATCCAGACTTAATACCACTGTAAGTCAAATAAGATCTGGAAAATAATAGTAATAACATATTGCTCTTAAATCTGCAGAATGACTACAAGGCATGGTATCATAGGACACAGAACTTTAATTTCTTAATTATATAGGTAAAACATTTACAGATACACTTGGAAAAAAAATATATATATATATGTGTTCAGTTCAGTTGCTCAGTCATGTACAACTCTTTGCAACCCCATGAATCGCAGCACGCCACACGTCCCTGTCCATCACCAATGCCCGGAGTTCATTTAGACTCATGTCCATAGAGTCCGTGATGCCATCCAGCCATCTCATCTTCTGTCGTACCCTTCTCCTCCTGCCCCCAATCCCTCCTAGCATCAGAGTCTTTTCCAATGAGTCAACTCTTTGCATGAGATGGCCAAAGTACTGGAGTTTCAGCTTTAGCATCATTCCTTCCAAAGAAATCCCAGAGTTGATCTCCTTCAGAATGGACTGGTTGGATCTCCTTGCAGTCCAAGGGACTCTCAAGAGTTTTCTCCAACATCACAGTTCAAAAGCATCAATTTTTCAGTGCTCAGCTTTCTTCGCAGTCCAATTCTCACATCCATACATGACCACAGGAAAACCCATAGCCTTGACTAGATGGACCTTAGTCGGCAAAGTAATGTCTTTGCTTTTGAATATGCTGTCTAGGTTAGTCATAACTTTCCTTCCAAGAAGTAAACGTCTTTTAATTTCATGGCTGCAGTCACCATCTGCAGTGATTTTGGAGCCCCGTTCTTGCCTGGAGAATCTCAGGGACGGTGGCTGCCGTCTATGGGGTCGTACAGAGTAGGACACGACTGAAGCGACTTAGCAGCAGCAGCAGCAGCAAAATAAAGTCTGACACTGTTTCCACTGTTTCCCCATCTATTTCCCATGAAGTGATGGGACCAGATGCCATGATCTTCGTTTTCTGAATGTTGAGCTTTAAGCCAACTTTTTCACTCTCCTCTTTCACTTTCATCAAGAGGCTTTTTAGTTCCTCCTCACTTTCTGCCATAAAGGCTTTGTCATCTGCATATCTGAGGTTATTGATATTTTCCCGGCAATCTTGATTCCAGCATGTATATCCACAAATATTTAAAGTATTTGTGTACTTGTGTGAGTGCATGTATACTTTTAAACAAAGTTAGAGCTATGTATATTTTTCAGTTGTTATTACCTTTTGGACAATTTTGTGCATTGTCAAAAGTTTTCAAGAACATACTTTTAATGACTTCATAACATTTTAGTTTATTCATATACCTTAATTTTTTGTGCACTTTCTATTGCTGAGCATTTAAAGTTTTCATTTATTTTTTCATTATTGCAAATAAGACAATGTTGTCTGTAAAATCCAAATTTGAGATTTATGCATTCATAAATAATTTAAACATTGATTGGACACCTTTGATTTGTCAGGCAATCTTCTAGGGGCTTGGCACACAAGCGTGGAATAAATTTTAAAAAATACATAGAAATGCTTTGAAAATAATTTGAGTAAGGATCAAGAAGTTATGTGCCACCTCTTTTTAATTATTGTATTCTCTGTGTTGTAGGTTTCCAGAATATTTTGATCAATACAGCTCGGAAACTCAAATAGAAAATAAGCAATATCATGAAATATTACTCAAAGGTGTTTTCTCCTTTGCATTCAGCAAATCCAATAAAAAGCATATATGTCCTTCTTTCCTTGTGATTGCATTTTATGTATAAACAAAGCCCTGAATTTGTTGAACTCTGGACTCCATGGGTCCCCAAACCTAACCAAGTTGTATTTTATAGTTGCTATTTGTCAGTGGGCCTGTGTGTCATACACATGACCCTCAGTCACCATGGTACTTCCTCTTCAGTCTCTTAGAATCTAATATTTGCCTCTTTATTTTTACATAGGGGATAGCCATCAGCCATTAATATTAGAACTTAATTATTTTATAACTTTTAAATTCAAAATACCTATGCTTATAGCCTGAGTAAAAGATAACCAACTTGAAAAAAATACAAATTAGTGTGATACATATATTTAGAAGGAAAATATTACATTTATATCCCTTAAAAATTTACTGTATTGTACATAATCCAATTTCCAGAAAGACATAATATATTGATCTACCAAAGAAATTATTTCTACCCTTTATTTTTGTGATTCTTTGTTTTTCCAAACTCTATCAAGGAATTCAGTCTCAATTTTAAAATGTTGCTTACTGAAAATCATGCTATCTTTTAGCTGTGTTTATTACAATATATAAAGCATTCTGATCAGTCAATAAAATGATTTCAAATTCATATCAAATAGTTGAGAAAGCCTTTGGCAAAAAGAGACTGAAGATCACAAATAAGGCTTTTGCTATGGACATCACTTCAGTTTTTTACTGTGCAATAGCCATTATGTTCTAAGTTGTGGAGATACAGAAATCTGTAATTCAAAGTTAATAAACTTAAAACTCAACAAGTGTAGGCCATTTAAAGGATGTTCAAATAATCACACGGGAAAATGTTTACAATACAATGTGATGAATTTCCTTGACTATTTCATGCAAAGTACCTCTGGAATACACCAATGTTCTTAGTAGCATCATAGTAGTCAAAAGGTAGAAACAACCCAAATGGCCATCAATGAATGTATGGATTATAAAATGTGATAGATACATTCAATGGCATATTATTCAGCCTTAAAAGAACGAAATTTTGATACATACTTCAACATGGAAGAACCGTGAAAACAGTATGCTAAATATAAGAAGCCAGATACAGAAGAACAATTATTTTATGATTCCTAGAATAGTCAAATTCATAGATACAGAAAGTAGAATAGTGGATACCAAGGCCTGAGAGAATGGGAGAATGGAGAATTATTATTTAATGGGTACAGCATTTCTGTTCGGAATAATGAAAAAAATTTTGGAGATGAATGGTGGTGAAATTTCCACAACAATATGAATATACTTAATGCCACTGAATTGTACAGTTGCATACTTAGTGGTGAAAAGAGCAAATTTAATTCTATGAGTGATATATACCATAATATAGTTTAAAAATACAAAGAAAACCCCTCACACCTCTGGGTTACCGAGGAACACTCACTTTGAAGAATAAGGCAAGCTGAATGTAAGACAGCTGATTGCTGAAGCTGAATAGGGTTTTGCTGAGTAGATACAAAATGAAAAGAACAACTCATGCAGAACCAACAATTCAATGGCTGGGAGATATGCAAACACATAACAATATTTTAGAATCTTAGATAATTCTCTGTGATAGATGGTTGAATATGAAGAAGGGGAAGGAATTAACCCTGGCAAATATTAGCTGGGGTCAGGCTATGAACAATATCTCTGGCTGATAGTAATTTTCAAAGACAATAACACTCTTTCCTGTCTCACATACTCAAGCAATTCCTTACCATTCCTCCCTTCTTCCACCTAGAAGCTTATCATAATCCCTGTCCCTTTGAATTTAGGAATATTTGTGACCTACTCAACACAGATTTGTGACCTGCTTATAAATGATGGAACATAACAAAGGTAAGGTGCAGGATTTCTGCAGGACTAAGTCATACAAGGTGAATCAGTGTCCACACAGTTCCCCAGAAAGATTCCCACAGAAGCCTTCAGCCACACTGTAAGCCATTTGACTCCCCAGTGGCTACCATACTGTGAGGAAGCCTGAATTAACCCACAAACTGACGACATAGAGAGGACCTAACACAAAGTCAGGGCAGATGCTCAGACCGCCCTCAGCTTCTCCAGCTCCCAGTTACTGCAACTTCACAAGAGACGTGAGCCTGTACTGTCAAGACCTTTCCCAAATCCTGACCCACAGAAACCATCAAAGACAAGAAAATGATTGTTGTTCTAAGGTACTGAGTTTGGGGGTACATTGCTACATAGTACACAGCAATAACTAGCCTGAACAAAGACAGATGTCAGGCTTTGGAGTTGAACTTGACTATTTACTATCAGTATTTTATGTGCATCCCTTGCTTTTTACCTTTGTTCATGCTCCTTTCTTCACCTGAATTGCTTCCCACTGAGATTTCTGTTAAAAAGTCTTTATATTCTTTAAGGCTCAGTCACAAAATATACCATGATGACCCCTAGCTTTTCTAACTGAAAATCACTGCATATTCTTTTGAATAATAGTTTTTTTCTTACTGTGCAAGGCACATGTATTACATCCTACACCTTTTTTGTGACTATTATGTTACCCTTTAACAGAATGTGGGAGACTTGAGGCCAGGCATTGTACTTTACCTGTCTTTGTGGTCTTTGCCATGGCCAGTACTGTGCTTTAGAGTTAATGTATAGAAATTGTTTGAAAATAGTTACTGAAGGTATGGAAAATTCAGAGAGCACTGAAAAATTTAATTTGTAGAAAGTTATTTTCATTGATTTAGATAATACTATGGACTGTCATGAACTTATCTTTGTTCTTCATTCACATTTAAACATACACACATACACATATGTATATATGTGTGTATATATATATATATATATATA
>SJYW01051905.1:1040792-1074856 GCA_006410735.1 Raphicerus campestris
GAGCACTGAAAAATTTAATTTGTAGAAAGTTATTTTCATTGATTTAGATAATACTATGGACTGTCATGAACTTATCTTTGTTCTTCATTCACATTTAAACATACACACATACACATATGTATATATGTGTGTGTGTATATATATATATATATATATATATATATATATATAACATGAAGTATATTAGATAAAGCCAACTTGCATAAAAACTGAAGATATGTTATTTAACCTTTATCTAAGGTGGCTAATTTGGAAAAAGTAGCCAAAATGTTCAGAAAGGTCAGAGAATTCTTGAGAATTCTTGTCCTAACTATATAATCAGAACTTTTATGTCTTTGTAAATCAGACAGACTTTACTTTTAATAACAACCCATCTAAATTTTGGAAACAGTCCAGGAAAACACCGGCTGTCCTGACAGCCAAGTTTCCCACCAGTTTTCTGGCAGCAGTGAATGCTGAGAAATGAATGCAAGAATTGCTTCTACATTCTAAGGCTTCATCATCCTTTAAGCTAAACAAATGACAATCAAGCACACTTCCAGCAAATACACTTTCCTCATACTGACCTCCACAAAATCATTTGTGAGGCTGAAGCCACACTTTTTAATCANAGTGAATGCTGAGAAATGAATGCAAGAATTGCTTCTACATTCTAAGGCTTCATCATCCTTTAAGCTAAACAAATGACAATCAAGCACACTTCCAGCAAATACACTTTCCTCATACTGACCTCCACAAAATCATTTGTGAGGCTGAAGCCACACTTTTTGTTTTGATTAAAAAGTTCTTCTAGACTTGAGATAATTAGTAAAGTAATAGAGATATCTAGCAATGCAGCCATAAAATAATAAAAGCATCAAAGATCATAAGATTTAACAAACTCCAATCTGAGTTCTACTAGGAGTTGTGACTTCACACTTTCATAAGAATTATAAGACTTGTTTAATGCCAGCATTGGATGAGGGAAGTTAGGGGACTTGNCTTCTGATTAAAAAGTTCTTCTAGACTTGAGATAATTAGTAAAGTAATACAGATATCTAGCAATGCAGCCATAAAATAATAAAAGCATCGAAGATCATAAGATTTAACAAACTCCAATCTGAGTTCTACTAGGAGTTGTGACTTCACACTTTCATAAGAATTACAAGACTTGTTTAATGCCAGCATTGGATGAGGGAAGTTAGGGGACTTGCTCATTTTTTAGACAAAAGGAGGAAAACAAAGAAATGCAAAATCTGGAATTCCTATACTGTTCACTCATGGCTTTCAAGTTTTATTTCAAGGTCTTAACTACTAGTCTGTTGTGTCTAGAATTAATCTGTGAGGAGTCTGTTTAAGAAGGTGACGTTTGAGATGAAATCAGTTTAATTTATAATACAGGTTGGAAGGGAAATGGAAGAAGTACAAAGGAAGCCAGTTATATCCACAACTTTTATGGAAGTTAAGCATGGTTCTCAAGGAAAAATATCCAACATCAGGCCTTTGCTGTTCCTCCACGATATTATTGCAATGGCAGCACAACCTAAAGACAAGCTGATGCACAATATTTGGCCTTGCTTTTAGCAGATATCCATACCTTGGAAGTTTAAAAAATTAAAGACAGTGAAACTATTGTCAGAGGGTGAGTTTTACTGTCTCAATAAAACATTATTTTATATTTTACCTTGTCCTCATCTATTTCTCCTAGAAGCTAATTTCTTTAAATTATGATGTAAAAAATGTTTGATATTTACTTTTTGCCAGTATGATGAGCAGTGCCCCCTTTCCCCTACCAACTCAAATGTGATTAATATGTCTCTATATGCTGGTTAGTAGTAAAGTCGCTCAGTCTTGTCCGACTCTTTGTGACCCCATAGACTGTAGCCTACCAGGCTCCTCCCTCCATGGGATTCTCCAGACAAGAGTACTGGAGCGGGTTGCCATTTCCTTCTCCAGGGGATCTTCCCAACCCAGGGATTGAAGCCGCGTCTCCCACATTCCAGGCAGATGGTTTAACCTCTGAGCAACCAGAGAAGCCCATATACTGGTTGCACATGGCTATATGAGATTATCTCCATTTTCCTTGTTCTCTACCTCCCTAAAGGTAACACAAACTAAGAAAATTTAAAAATATAATTAGAGAAAATAATGGATGAGAGGTTATTTGTGAGGATTTTGGAATGACATCAATTCAGATCTTCAGTGTTCAGTCGCTCAGTCGTGTCTGACTCTTTGTGACCCCATGAATCGCAGCACGCCAGGCCTCCCTGTCCATCACCAACTCCTGGAGTTCACTCAGACTCATGTCTATCGAGTCAGTGATGCCATCCAGCCATCTCATCCTCTGTCGTTGCCTTCTCTTCCTGCCCCCAATCCCTCATAGCATCAGAGTCTTTTCCAATGAGTCAACTCTTCGCATGAGGTGGCCAAAGTACTGGAGTTTCAGCTTCAGCATCATTCCCTCCAAAGAAATCCCAGGGCTGATCTCCTTCAGAATGGACTGGTTGGATCTCCTTGCAGTCCAAGGGACTCTCAAGAATCTTCTCCAACACCACAGTTCAAAAGCATCAATTCTTCAGCGCTCAGCCTTCTTCACAGTCCAACTCTCACATCCATACATGACTACTGGAAAAACTATAGCCTTTACTAGACAGGGCTTATCTTCTAAGACATTGCCTTTTCTACAAATACACATTAGAAACATCCTGATGATTATATTTTAAATCTTCTGGGTATGTGTGAATGATTTTTTGAATTAAGATTTCTAAATAGCATCTTAAATGTAAATGTTTGAGAAAAGATATAATTTAAGATCTCATTTGTGTTAGAACATTACTAAGCTTTTAAAACTAGAAGGAAAAAAAGATTATCAGCAGAGATATCCAGAGACAGGGACAGAAAATTTGGAAATCAAGTTGGTTATTCCAATCCTCTGGGCCTTCTTAAACCAGGCCTGGTGGTAATGTTGCAAATTTGTGTCTTATGAAGAAATCCAAGGTTAAATAACTCAGAAAAGAAAATGAGTTTATTTCTTTCAGATTCAGAAGCTTGCAGTGCTGCAGTCCATGTGGTCACAAAGAGTTGGACATGCTTAGCAACTGAACAAAAGCTTTGTCTCAGTATCTACACCACTGATTATTGTTAAAACTAAATAAGGAGATCTAGTAAAAATGTTCTCAGGTAAAATACTGATGTTTATTGTAAAGAAAAAAAAAAAACTAGAAATGAGCTTTATTCCAGATTTTATTGGTATTCAAAGCAGACATAAAGACTATAATTCTGAAAAACTTTTTAGAAAGATAAAAGTCATTTAAGTAACTTCAAACCTGTATTGAATCTTCCGATTATGACTCTTGCAAGAGGAGGTTTATCTTGGTCTGGACCTCAGTGTCCTTATTCCTAGGGCATATTTCATTCTGTTGTGTATAAATCCTGTCCCAGGATTAAGTAATATGGCAGCCATGCTGGTTTTGAATTGAGGAGAGAGAAATATCCTTTTCTTCAAATACCCACATCACTTGGAATTACTGACAGCTGCCTTTGTACTTACACAATGGAATTACTGTAAGAAATGTTACCTTGGGAATTTTAATAGAAAGGATTATAACTTGAAGATCTGCATGAAATTTATTATGCATTATTATGAAATTATTTCTGAATTATCTAGGGAAATTTGAAATTATTTCTGAATTACCCAGGGAAATTTGAAATAGGCCCTATGGGAATTCTCTTATAAGTCAGTTTTACTCTTCAGATGAGGATGGGCTGGAATGGGTGGAGAAGAAGAGTTAAAATAGTGGTCAAATAAATCATTCCCATGTAAGAAGTAGGTCACTTAACAATGGTTATCTTTTTAAAAACTAAAAGATGTCTATTGCCATGACAAAATGTTCTATGAATAAAACTCATATTGGAAAATCACTATGTCTTGATTGATTCATTTACCCATCAGGGATTTATAACTGAGGTATAAATATTTCATTGAATTTTTAATAAAACCTTAATGTGCATGATATACAGAGAGTACACTACTACTTGAAAGCCCTGATATATGGAAACTCCAGCAGTTTTGAGGTGGATCAATAAATTTCATGACTTTGTGTTAAGAGAGTTTAGTATCATCTTGTCATTTACCATCTATTTCTTGAAAGAAAATAACTACTATTAGAGTCCTGGACTGTGTTTTTGGTAAGAAACCAAATATCTCCCAGACACATCACTGAGGCTGTCTGGAATATCCAATATGTCTGTTGCCTGACAATTAGTTATTTTCTTAATTTCAGATTGCTCAGATGAAAATCAGGCCAGTGGAATACAGGAAACCCCTTTGGCGTGTCATAAAACAAGACAGTAAATACAGCCAGAAAGTTACTCTGTGAGGAACTAGAATTTCTACAGTATATCAAATATGATGCAATGGGTCAGATTTTATGACATCAAGTGACAAGATCCTTTGAATTTCAAATGTCCTTATTAATGGCACATGGGAAGTAAAATCACAATGTTTCTAATGATTTCTATTGGAAAGCTGTCTAATGTTGAATTTATCCATTTGTAGAGTGAGTCTAGAACTGGATTATTTCTAGATTCTTTTCTTGAATGAAATGCATTTTCCCCATGTTTGCGAATAAGAGCAATACATGAAATTTTCACTACAGTAGACTCTAGTAGCGGAGAAGGCAATAATAGCACCCCACTCCAGTACTCTTGCCTGGAAAATCCCATGGATGGAGAAGCTTGGAAGGCTTCACTGTGGGGTCACTGAGGGTCGGACACGACTGAGCGACTTCACTTTCACTTTCACTTTCATGTATTGGAGAAGGAAATGGCAATCCACTCCAGTGTTCTTGCCTGGAGAATCCCAGGGATGGGGGAGCCTGGTGGGCTGCCATCTATGGGGTCGAATCCGACTGAAGTGACTCAGCAGCAGTAGCAGCAGCAGACTCTAGTAGAAAGATTCCAACCCCTTGAAAAAATCTATTTTATTTTCACTCTTAGTAGAAAGGCCCTGTAAACAGTAAAAACTCATGGGCCAAGAGAAGAAAGCAAGCTGGTAAATTACCAAGCTTTCCTTAAACACTAATGTGTATTTTTTCACTGTTTAAAATTGGAGAGATTTTCTAGAATTCAGAATCTGGCTGATCTATTAGTAGACTTATACTATGTTTTAATGAGACTCCAAACATTTATGTATGATGCTCTGTGCTCTGTAAATTGGGTAACATTGCAAAGTACTTCACTGGAAAATATGAATTATTTATGTACTTCATTTATTTTGACCTAAATTACCCAATTGACTTAGTGTGTTTGCATGGATATTTATTCTTTTTTTTTTTTTTTTTGGTAAAACATCATATACTGAAGGGTAGCTAAACACCTACACTTTCAGTCACATACTTTTGTCCTTTGCATAATAAATATTAATTTATAAGGTCATCTTGAATTAAATAATACACACAAAAAGCCTTCAGTACATTGTGCCAAACTCAGCTGGTTTGCACATGCTATTGACATCATCTGGAGATTAAGCAAATTTTAACCCTGAATTTAGTGTATTCTCTGGGAGCTTAAATGTTGGACTGGTTGTGATTCAGTTTTTTAAAGTGTATTTCTTAAGACCCTTAAAATTTCTTTTGAATAAGTTTACTTTTGTATCATAAAATCTGGAGAATGAGTGACAGTTGGAAAAAAGTACACTATTCAGTGAAGATTCAAGCAATCATCAGATTTAAATACTCTGATACTATCAATCCTGTTTTAATCTTAGATTATTCAATACATTATAAAAAAGTCAATACAAGATTTCCTTACTTGGAACTCTATTTCACTCTTGATTCCTTCTCATTCATTGTAAACCTTTATAATGTGAGTCAGGAGGTATTTTTCAGTGCTTTTAGAAAGGAAAATGTAATCTTTCCTGGGAAAATTTAATTTCTAATTTCATATTAATTATTCTCTTGAAGTGAGCTTTAAAGTCTCTTTTTTAAAGGTGTCACATTCAGTTTTTCTTTGGACTTCTTTAAAGTTTAAATTTCTTCTATATGTATTGAGAATGTTCTTTCTGGGGCAGGGAATATGATAGCAAATTTAGGACTGACTGGATAGCCTCAGTTAAATGGGGGAAAATGATTTTTTAAAATGTCTTCTCAGGCCTTGCACAGAGATTGGCACTTCCTAGGTACTCAAAGGTATTAAACTATTGAATCAGGTTCTCCTCAAGGATTTTGACTCTTACGGTTCAGGCATGTGGTCCTGTGTTATTATCTGAGTTTTTACTTTAATGACCATACTTTGTGAATGTGCTTAATCACTGAGTCATGAAACTTTATTAACATAATGTGTACATGTTCGCTAAGTTAGTAGTGTCAGACTCTTTGTGACCCCTTGGACTGTAGCCCCCCACCAGGCTCCTCTGTTCATGGGGATTCTCCAGGCAAGAATACTGGAGTGGGTTGCCATGCCTTCCTCCAGGGGATATTCCCAACTCAAGGATGGAACCCAGGTCTCCAACATTATAGACAGATTCTTAACCATCTGAGCCACCAGGGAAGCTCATACTTTGTGAATATTTGACTAAAAATATGGAGCATGCATAGTGTTAAAAACTGACTCTTCTGTATTAAACATTGATATGGATACAGCTCACATTTGGAGATTTCAAACAGTAATTCTCAAAGTTGTGTGTATTGCAATCATTCCTGATCTTAATGCTGTAATAGCTAAACCACTCTAACTGATGATTGTTTGTGTTATTCCTCAGTAATACTCTGAAAGGAAGGAAATGAAGTATCATGGTTGCAACTTTTGGTCCCTGGAAAATAAAGAAAGCAGATGGAGTAGACTAGTTAGGAGGTGATGTAAGGGTCAATGATACCATCCAATAAGGGAAATAGGAAAGATGACCAAGCCAGGGGAGACTGCTCTATCCAGAAACATTGAAAATGGCAGCTAGGGAAAGGTTTAATAATAAAGGTTTAATAATATGGCAAACATTCAAAGGAATAGGAGTTCTGTTGAGGATAGGAAGAGAAAGATTCTTTTGGAACTTGAAGAGAGAGAGATGGAGGGAGGCGGGAATAAAAAAGGTAGGCTGCAAGCCTGGTAAGTGATTGGAGATCAGTTTAATGGTTAATTTAGCTCTAGTCATTTGGCTTTCACTCCCAACTCCTTAATCTTTCCTGGAGGAAAGAGATGAAGCTGGGGAAAGAGACACACTAAGTAAAATGTAAGTGATTGGTGAGATTATTTTTTACTTATTTGCTCTACTCTTTTGTCCATTTTTGCATCTCAGGACTCTTCCTAGGCTCTTCTTCCTTGGCTACCAGCCCTTCCTCCTCCTCAAGTCCTTTATTAGGCAGAATCCTAACTTCTTTTCTTGTTTTTGCAGTCATAGGACTTTTAGAGAAATTTCATCACATTAACTATAAAGAATCAGCTTTCAGAAACTTCCAAGGCAAAACATTTCAAAACTCACTAAAAAAAATAGAATAAAAACAAATTCTGACCTTAGAAATGAAAGCTGTTCTTCAAACAAAGTAAATTACTGTTGGCCTTGTCTTGTCTAGTTATCACCAGCTATTGTCTCTCCTTTGCTCAATTTGCTTCACTGACTTATACATTTGAAAGACAATTTCCTATTTTGAGATTAGTTTTTAATTGTATTTTTGTTGTGGTAAATATTCTTTGGGATTCCCTCGTGGCTCAACTGGTAAAGAATGCCTGCGATGCGGGAGACCTGGGTTCGATCCCTGTGTTGAGAAGATCCCCTGGAGAAAGAATACCCACTCCAGTATTCTGGCCTGGTGAATTCTATGGACTGTACAGAGATTGTAAATTGATCTGGATAGGAGGATCATGTTTCTTCATCATATACACATACCCAGACTAACGTGGCACATGGTAAATCATGATATTAAAGGATGCAGGAGCTGGAGCCATACATCAGAGGCAGACTCTGGCTCCACCATCTTGTGACCTCAAGCATCTAATTAACTTCTCTCTATCTCAGTACAATGAGATACTGAGAACCCCAATAGTACCCTAGTACCAAATAGAGATAACAATAGTTCCTACCAGGCAAGATTGTTATGAGAGTTAAAAAACTTAAACATGCAAAGTTTTAGAAACCTCCTTCACATGTACTACTTTCATTCTGCTGATTACTATTATTATTGATGATGGTAAGGTAGAACTTGATAAGTATTTAAGTAAAACTGGAAACATCAGAGTTTTCATAGACTAGGTAGAATTGAATAAAATAGCCCACCAGGCTACTCTGTCCATGGGATTATCCAGGCAAGAATACTGGAGCAGGTTGCCATTTCCTTCTCCAAGTGTCTTCCCAACCCAGGGATCAAACCCATGTCTCCTATGTCTTTTGCACTGATAGGCAGGGTTCTTTACCACTAATGCCACCCAGGAAGCCCTGAAATAGCACATAACAAATGGAAAAGTTGTTAATAGTTGCCATGGGCAAGAATATTCATTTTGAGAACTAGTGTCAAGGATCTTTGCCCTTCTTTGTTTACATAGAGCTGGGAGAAGCATATGGCTTTGCACACACCTTGCTGGCATCACTGACTCAATGGATGTGAGTCTGAGTGAACTCCGGTAGTTGGTGATGGACAGGGAGGCCTGGCGTGCTGCGATTCATGGGGTCGCAAAGAGTCGGGCATGACTGAGTGACTGAACTGAACTTCCTTTCCCCTCTACCACATCTAAATACCTCTTCTTCCTGACATGTTTGCAAAAATACCTCAAGAAAGGAATCAAAAATCCTTTTCCTAAGACCACATCCAAGATTTCTTCTACTCCCCATGTGTTCTTGTCATGTCATGTTACAGCTTTTGTCATGGTAAGCGGTGGAATGCTCCCTAAGATATTAATAGTGTTTCATCTTTTAAAATTACCATTTGCAAATCAGGCCGACTAGACTTGATTCCTGAAATTGCAGGATTTCTTGGAGTCTTTGCCTTAATATATGTGAAAAAATTTTTAAATTAAAATAATAGTATGCATATTTCCCAAACTTACTTCAGCTGGTAACCTTTTCTATCTTTTAATACCAATTGAAGTAGTGTAAAATAGAAATTAATCCAATAAGTTGAGTGCATGATTTCTGCTCTCCTTATGGAGAAGTAAGCTGGTTTGTAAGATCCCCTGGAGTAGGAAGTGGCTACCAATTCCACTGTTCTTGCCTGGAAGATTTCATGGATTTAAGGGTTGCAAAGAGTTGGACACAACTGAGCACACACACCTTTGTACTTTTTCTGCTTCTATTGTTCATCTAATGTATGAACATATTTGAACACTTTACCCAATAATGATTGAGTGATAACTATATGCTAGACCAAACATAAGGCACTGGGAATACAAAGATAATGAAGTATGATTCACATTCAATTGAACTTATTTTCTAAAACAGTACTTTTCATAAAATCCTTTATAAAAATAGGCATTGTTGTAATCTTGATTCCTAAAACTACTTCAGAGAGACTTAATCAGTGAGTCTGGCATAAAGCTGTTGGTTCTGGGTAGTTTCTGATCCACTTCATTATAATGACACTGGTGCATTAATTGGGACATTTTAGTTACAAGTACACAAAAAAAAAATCTACTCAAAACCAGAAAATTTTACCCCAAAAGATGGTAAAGTCTAGGCATTGCTATGTCAGAGTCTTAAAATAATATTTTAAGGAAATTATCTCTTTCCTTCTGTTGGCTATTTACTTCCTCTTTGTTGGCATAGTTCTCAGGCAGGCTCTTACATTCTAAAATCCCTAAGCAATTTTAGGTGTACATTCTCACAGCTGAGCAAAAGGAGAGCAATGCGAATGTTTCTATTTTGAATGTTTCAATACAAATCATGAATTAAGTTTCATTGACCTGGCTTTGGGTGCATGCCTAACTGTGAAGCTGTTTGGTAGCATCAATCGCATAGATTTAGGTTGACGGAATGGTGAATTTACAAAGAAAACTAAGATGAGGAATTCCCAATTCGCCAATTAAAAAAAAAAAAAAAGAAATGAAAAAAGAGGCATAAACAAATGCCAAGTGGGCAAACACTACTCAAGAGGATTGGCTGGTATTTTAGAGAGCCTGATAAATCAATAAAATTATTTTGTAAGTGTATGAGAGGAAGGATAATTTAACCATGTTTTCCAAATAGTGATAATAATTATTTTTAATTTTAATTTTTACTTTATTTTTCTTTACAATACTGTGTTGGTTTTGCCATACATTGAAATGAATCTGCCACGGGTGTACATGAGTTCCCAATCTTGAACCCTCGTCCCATCTCCTACCCCGTATCATCTCTCTGGATCATCCCCATGCACCAGCCCCAAACATCCTATATCCTGTATCAAACATAGAATGGCGATTTGTTTCTTACATGATAGTATACATGTTTCAATGCCATTCTCCCAAATCATTCCACCCTCTCCCTCTCCCTCAGAGTCCAAAAGTCCGTTTTATACAGTGATAATAATTTTTATTTTCAATTCCTTATATAAATTCTACGTCAAGGTCAAGACAGTAATATCTATTTCTTTAAAATTTTTTTTCATTTCACAAAATATTTTTTCAGTGAATTAAAGGGTTATAATTTATAATCAAATTTTATAGCTGACNCTGTTCATGGGGATTCTCCAGGCAAGAATACTGGAGTGGGTTGCCATGCCTTCCTCCAGGGGATATTCCCAACTCAAGGATGGAACCCAGGTCTCCAACATTATAGACAGATTCTTAACCATCTGAGCCACCAGGGAAGCTCATACTTTGTGAATATTTGACTAAAAATATGGAGCATGCATAGTGTTAAAAACTGACTCTTCTGTATTAAACATTGATATGGATACAGCTCACATTTGGAGATTTCAAACAGTAATTCTCAAAGTTGTGTGTATTGCAATCATTCCTGATCTTAATGCTGTAATAGCTAAACCACTCTAACTGATGATTGTTTGTGTTATTCCTCAGTAATACTCTGAAAGGAAGGAAATGAAGTATCATGGTTGCAACTTTTGGTCCCTGGAAAATAAAGAAAGCAGATGGAGTAGACTAGTTAGGAGGTGATGTAAGGGTCAATGATACCATCCAATAAGGGAAATAGGAAAGATGACCAAGCCAGGGGAGACTGCTCTATCCAGAAACATTGAAAATGGCAGCTAGGGAAAGGTTTAATAATAAAGGTTTAATAATATGGCAAACATTCAAAGGAATAGGAGTTCTGTTGAGGATAGGAAGAGAAAGATTCTTTTGGAACTTGAAGAGAGAGAGATGGAGGGAGGCGGGAATAAAAAAGGTAGGCTGCAAGCCTGGTAAGTGATTGGAGATCAGTTTAATGGTTAATTTAGCTCTAGTCATTTGGCTTTCACTCCCAACTCCTTAATCTTTCCTGGAGGAAAGAGATGAAGCTGGGGAAAGAGACACACTAAGTAAAATGTAAGTGATTGGTGAGATTATTTTTTACTTATTTGCTCTACTCTTTTGTCCATTTTTGCATCTCAGGACTCTTCCTAGGCTCTTCTTCCTTGGCTACCAGCCCTTCCTCCTCCTCAAGTCCTTTATTAGGCAGAATCCTAACTTCTTTTCTTGTTTTTGCAGTCATAGGACTTTTAGAGAAATTTCATCACATTAACTATAAAGAATCAGCTTTCAGAAACTTCCAAGGCAAAACATTTCAAAACTCACTAAAAAAAATAGAATAAAAACAAATTCTGACCTTAGAAATGAAAGCTGTTCTTCAAACAAAGTAAATTACTGTTGGCCTTGTCTTGTCTAGTTATCACCAGCTATTGTCTCTCCTTTGCTCAATTTGCTTCACTGACTTATACATTTGAAAGACAATTTCCTATTTTGAGATTAGTTTTTAATTGTATTTTTGTTGTGGTAAATATTCTTTGGGATTCCCTCGTGGCTCAACTGGTAAAGAATGCCTGCGATGCGGGAGACCTGGGTTCGATCCCTGTGTTGAGAAGATCCCCTGGAGAAAGAATACCCACTCCAGTATTCTGGCCTGGTGAATTCTATGGACTGTACAGAGATTGTAAATTGATCTGGATAGGAGGATCATGTTTCTTCATCATATACACATACCCAGACTAACGTGGCACATGGTAAATCATGATATTAAAGGATGCAGGAGCTGGAGCCATACATCAGAGGCAGACTCTGGCTCCACCATCTTGTGACCTCAAGCATCTAATTAACTTCTCTCTATCTCAGTACAATGAGATACTGAGAACCCCAATAATACCCTAGTACCAAATAGGGATAAGAATAGTTCCTACCAGGCAAGATTGTTATGAGAGTTAAAAAACTTAAACATGCAAAGTTTTAGAAACCTCCTTCATATGTACTACTTTCATTCTGCTGATTACTATTATTATTGATGATGGTAAGGTAGAACTTGATAAGTATTTAAGTAAAACTGGAAACATCAGAGTTTTCATAGACTAGGTAGAATTGAATAAAATAGCCCACCAGGCTACTCTGTCCATGGGATTATCCAGGCAAGAATACTGGAGCAGGTTGCCATTTCCTTCTCCAAGTGTCTTCCCAACCCAGGGATCAAACCCATGTCTCCTATGTCTTTTGCACTGATAGGCAGGGTTCTTTACCACTAATGCCACCCAGGAAGCCCTGAAATAGCACATAACAAATGGAAAAGTTGTTAATAGTTGCCATGGGCAAGAATATTCATTTTGAGAACTAGTGTCAAGGATCTTTGCCCTTCTTTGTTTACATAGAGCTGGGAGAAGCATATGGCTTTGCACACACCTTGCTGGCATCACTGACTCAATGGATGTGAGTCTGAGTGAACTCCGGTAGTTGGTGATGGACAGGGAGGCCTGGCGTGCTGCGATTCATGGGGTCGCAAAGAGTCGGGCATGACTGAGTGACTGAACTGAACTTCCTTTCCCCTCTACCACATCTAAATACCTCTTCTTCCTGACATGTTTGCAAAAATACCTCAAGAAAGGAATCAAAAATCCTTTTCCTAAGACCACATCCAAGATTTCTTCTACTCCCCATGTGTTCTTGTCATGTCATGTTACAGCTTTTGTCATGGTAAGCGGTGGAATGCTCCCTAAGATATTAATAGTGTTTCATCTTTTAAAATTACCATTTGCAAATCAGGCCGACTAGACTTGATTCCTGAAATTGCAGGATTTCTTGGAGTCTTTGCCTTAATATATGTGAAAAAATTTTTAAATTAAAATAATAGTATGCATATTTCCCAAATTTACTTCAGCTGGTAACCTTTTCTATCTTTTAATACCAATTGAAGTAGTGTAAAATAGAAATTAATCCAATAAGTTGAGTGCATGATTTCTGCTCTCCTTATGGAGAAGTAAGCTGGTTTGTAAGATCCCCTGGAGTAGGAAATGGCTACCAATTCCACTGTTCTTGCCTGGAAAATTTCATGGATTCAGGGGTTGCAAAGAGTTGGACACAACTGAGCACACACACCTTTGTACTTTTTCTGCTTCTATTGTCCATCTAATGTATGAACATATTTGAACACTTTACCCAATAATGATTGAGTGATAACTATATGCTAGACCAAACATAAGGCACTGGGAATACAAAGATAATGAAGTATGATTCACATTCAATTGAACTTATTTTCTAAAACAGTACTTTTCATAAAATCCTTTATAAAAATAGGCATTGTTGTAATCTTGATTCCTAAAACTACTTCAGAGAGACTTAATCAATGAGTCTGGCATAAAGCTGTTGGTTCTGGGTAGTTTCTGATCCACTTCATTATAATGACACTGGTGCATTAATTGGGACATTTTAGTTACAAGTACAAAAAAAAAAATCTACTCAAAACCAGAAAATTTTACCCCAAAAGATGGTAAAGTCTAGGCATTGCTATGTCAGAGTCTTAAAATAATATTTTAAGGAAATTATCTCTTTCCTTCTGTTGGCTATTTACTTCCTCTTTGTTGGCATAGTTCTCAGGCAGGCTCTTACATTCTAAAATCCCTAAGCAATTTTAGGTGTACATTCTCACAGCTGAGCAAAAGGAGAGCAATGCGAATGTTTCTATTTTGAATGTTTCAATACAAATCATGAATTAAGTTTCATTGACCTGGCTTTGGGTGCATGCCTAACTGTGAAGCTGTTTGGTAGCATCAATCGCATAGATTTAGGTTGAAGGAATGGTGAATTTACAAAGAAAACTAAGATGAGGAATTCCCAATCCGCCAATTAAAAAAAAAAAAAGAAATGAAAAAAGAGGCATAAACAAATGCCAAGTGGGCAAATACTACTCAAGAGGATTGGCTGGTATTTTAGAGAGCCTGATAAATCCATAAAATTATTTTNCGGAATGGTGAATTTACAAAGAAAACTAAGATGAGGAATTCCCAATTCGCCAATTAAAAAAAAAAAAAAAGAAATGAAAAAAGAGGCATAAACAAATGCCAAGTGGGCAAACACTACTCAAGAGGATTGGCTGGTATTTTAGAGAGCCTGATAAATCAATAAAATTATTTTGTAAGTGTATGAGAGGAAGGATAATTTAACCATGTTTTCCAAATAGTGATAATAATTATTTTTAATTTTAATTTTTACTTTATTTTTCTTTACAATACTGTGTTGGTTTTGCCATACATTGAAATGAATCTGCCACGGGTGTACATGAGTTCCCAATCTTGAACCCNCCTAAAGAAAATCAGTCCTGAATATTCATTGGAAGGACTGATGCTGAAGTTGAAACTCCAATACTTTGGCCACCTGATGGGAAGAAACTGACTCATTTCAAAAGACCCTTAAGTTAGGAAAGATTGAAGACAGAGAAGAAGGGAGCAATAAAGGATGAGATGGTTGGATGGTATCACTGACTTGATGAACATGAGTTTGAGCATGCTCCAGGAGTTGGTGATGGACAGGGAAACCTGCTGCAGTCATGGGGTTGCCGGATTAGTCATCACTGAGTGACTGAACTGAACTGATACTTATATTGTAACACATTGACTTATTTGCTCCTGGTAAATGAGACACAGTTGCTGAAGAAGCTTGATGTTTGTGCTACCTTGAAATTTGTGCTAAGTGTAAGAGAGACATAAATAAATAAACTAACATGGATTTTAATTTGTAGATTTTTTAGGGGCCCCCTATGTCTATGAAGATCATAAAAACAAGAAGTGGTAGAATAAGTGATAGCATTTCATAGCCTTAAGTAAATTTTACCTGTCAAAAAAGCATCCTGGACTGATAAAAATAGAAGGGAACACATTTGATGATTAAAACCACATTGTTTTTAGCTTTCAGAGATCAGTTGAGGAATAATAAGTGTGACCTGGAAAGAAGAGCACTCAGATTGTTTGGTTTACTTAGTAAGTGTGTGTGTAAGGGAGAGAAGGTAATGCGAAACTAAAGGCATTTACTCCTTCAGACCAGTAGATTTCCATTTGTTTTAATAAAAGAGGTAATTTAGCAAATGGACACTAGTGGCTCATCCAAGATAATGTGCTATCACAGTAAAGAATGACTTTATTTTTTAAAATCAACTTGATCAAGCCCGTTAAATGATTTGTCACAGTCACATTGCTACCACTTCCCTTTTCCACCCCCAAGAGTCTAAAAATTCTATAATTGTGTAATGGTGAAGCAGGGGACAACAAAAGACATGGAAGATAAAATTATGAAAATGTAACCAGACAACAAGAAAAGTCTTAAGTTTTCATGTCTAAAAGGGTCAAATTAAATGTAAGTTTCCTCATTTGTTTTAGTTTTCCATGTGGGATATAGCACTGATAATGCTCTACTGGCTTCATGCATTATTAACTAATTAATTAGTTCCTACACTGTGAAAATCTTTGAAATTAAACCTGCCTATGTAAAAGAGCTAAATTTGCAGTTTAAAAGGATAAACCTCTCAGAGCCATTCTTGCATTTGCTTTCATTTTGCTATAATTATAGCTTTGGCATATTTAATTTTGAAGGCACTTGCACAACAAGTGCTGCTATGAGAAATGTAAATGGACAGTTTAATATGTCCAACTGGAGGAGATATTTTCAAATGAGTGGACTTTAATTTTCAATATTTTAAAGCAGCTCAAGTGGGAAGAATGGAAGTCATATATAGTAAACTATAGCATTTATATGTAGACCTACTTATAATACATATTAAATAAACTGAATGTGAAAAGAAGAAAGCAATTATGTTTGTTAACCTTTTAGGGACAGATTACAACAAAACAAGGGCAAGACATGGTTAAATATTGTCAGTAAATATCCCTCTGATCTTTATATATGAATGTATGCAAGTAAACACATATATACTTACAAGAATATCCCCTAGAAATAATTTGAAAACATGACATCAGGGTTTCCTCTTTTATGTCTAGACTTGACTAAAGATAAGATTCTTTCCTCCTTCCCATTAGAATTGTAGAACACTATTACCAAAAATTAATTATCATGTACAGTTATTACTCTAAAAACAAGGGTGATAAATCTTTGCTTTTATACTTACAGGAAATATTTTAGATAGAAAGCCTGTTGTTTATATAAACTATTCTCCCTAATTAACTAAATAACCACAAGCCACATTAACAAAACCACAGCAATGCAGTAAAGAAAATCTGTGTTTCCAAGTGCCCTCAGGGTCATCTTCCAGACTTTTCCAAATCACTATAATTAAGAAGCAATTGACAGCTCAACTTCTCCTTGGCCATTTTTGATTTGCAAAACTTATTGAATCAATTAACAGAGCTAACATAAGAAGTAAATTTAAAGAAACCATATAAGAGCAACTCTACCAAATCCCTCTTTAAAAAAGTTGGCATTGTGTTATTAAAATAAGAAAGCTTATATTAAATTTTATAATCCTATGTCTTTTTATTGCATGATTAAATATAGAATTTCAAAGAAAATACCCTTTCTTCATCACTCATCACATTGTGGTTATATTAGGTAAACTGTTCCTTTTGATTTGTCAGTTCTTTATGTTTTACTGTTGTGAGTACTCTGGACTAAAAATGTTTTCTCTGCTCTATATCTATGTTTATGAGTTATAAATGTATTACGCTTGCATGTGTAAAGTTAATTAATTCATCTATGATTGCAACACAAAATTATCGGTCATCAATTATATCCTAGGTATTATGCTATTTTCCTATCTACAATGTCAAAAATTGTTTTCAAAATTTTTAGGACTTAATTTGAGAATAAGAGAAATACTTGTTTATAATGATAAAGTGTGGTAATTGCTCTATTAGAGGTTTCTATAAACTGCACTGGGGAAAGACTCCTCAATCCAGATAGGTGACCATGAAGAGCTTGTACTGAGTTGTGGGAAATGAGTAGATATCTTTTAATGGAGTCAGGGTGGAGGTGAGAGGATTTCTCTGAGCTTCCAAACAGGTAAGTAGCTTAAAATAAGGTATTGCTAACTGATGAATGGTACATTGTGTTAAGTAATGATATTTTAATTCCCTGAAAGCTGCATGGAGTCACCACAAGATTTTTAAATATCTAATAAAACGATCAAATTTGAGTGTTTAAGAAGTTCACTCTAGGAGCAGGTTGGAGGATGGATTATACTTGGGTCCAGGCTGAAAGGAGACAGTAAAGCTGGTACTTGACATCATTACTTCATGGGTAATGAGTTTTAAATGTAGGTATTAAGAATTGGGAAAGGGATAAAAGAGATAGGACAGATCATAGATGGCTAGATGATAGGTGATTGACAGAAAGATAAAAATATAGCTAGCCAGCTAGATAGATAGTACATAGATATACANCATTTATATGTAGACCTACTTATAACACATATTAAATAAACTGAATGTGAAAAGAAGAAAGCAATTATGTTTGTTAACCTTTTAGGGACAGATTACAACAAAACAAGGGCAAGACATGGTTAAATATTGTCAGTAAATATCCCTCTGATCTTTATATATGAATGTATGCAAGTAAACACATATATACTTACAAGAATATCCCCTAGAAATAATTTGAAAACATGACATCAGGGTTTCCTCTTTTATGTCTAGACTTGACTAAAGATAAGATTCTTTCCTCCTTCCCATTAGAATTGTAGAACACTATTACCAAAAATTAATTATCATGTACAGTTATTACTCTAAAAACAAGGGTGATAAATCTTTGCTTTTATACTTACAGGAAATATTTTAGATAGAAAGCCTGTTGTTTATATAAACTATTCTCCCTAATTAACTAAATAACCACAAGCCACATTAACAAAACCACAGCAATGCAGTAAAGAAAATCTGTGTTTCCAAGTGCCCTCAGGGTCATCTTCCAGACTTTTCCAAATCACTATAATTAAGAAGCAATTGACAGCTCAACTTCTCCTTGGCCATTTTTGATTTGCAAAACTTATTGAATCAATTAACAGAGCTAACATAAGAAGTAAATTTAAAGAAACCATATAAGAGCAACTCTACCAAATCCCTCTTTAAAAAAGTTGGCATTGTGTTATTAAAATAAGAAAGCTTATATTAAATTTTATAATCCTATGTCTTTTTATTGCATGATTAAATATAGAATTTCAAAGAAAATACCCTTTCTTCATCACTCATCACATTGTGGTTATATTAGGTAAACTGTTCCTTTTGATTTGTCAGTTCTTTATGTTTTACTGTTGTGAGTACTCTGGACTAAAAATGTTTTCTCTGCTCTATATCTATGTTTATGAGTTATAAATGTATTACGCTTGCATGTGTAAAGTTAATTAATTCATCTATGATTGCAACACAAAATTATCGGTCATCAATTATATCCTAGGTATTATGCTATTTTCCTATCTACAATGTCAAAAATTGTTTTCAAAATTTTTAGGACTTAATTTGAGAATAAGAGAAATACTTGTTTATAATGATAAAGTGTGGTAATTGCTCTATTAGAGGTTTCTATAAACTGTACTGGGGAAAGACTCCTCAATCCAGATAGGTGACCATGAAGAGCTTGTACTGAGTTGTGGGAAATGAGTAGATATCTTTTAATGGAGTCAGGGTGGAGGTGAGAGGATTTCTCTGAGCTTCCAAACAGGTAAGTAGCTTAAAATAAGGTATTGCTAACTGATGAATGGTACATTGTGTTAAGTAATGATATTTTAATTCCCTGAAAGCTGCATGGAGTCACCACAAGATTTTTAAATATCTAATAAAACGATCAAATTTGAGTGTTTAAGAAGTTCACTCTAGGAGCAGGTTGGAGGATGGATTATACTTGGGTCCAGGCTGAAAGGAGACAGTAAAGCTGGTACTTGACATCATTACTTCATGGGTAATGAGTTTTAAATGTAGGTATTAAGAATTGGGAAAGGGATAAAAGAGATAGGACAGATCATAGATGGTTAGATGATAGGTGATTGACAGAAAGATAAAAATATAGCTAGCCAGCTAGATAGATAGTACATAGATATACAAGTTTAAGGTATAAATAAATGTTGATTCAGAAATGTGAACTTTGAGATATTTGCATAATTTTTGAGAAAAAGCATCTATTGTCATAAAGTTACATGAGGGAAGAGCCTGGTAGGCTGCAGTCCATGGGGTCGCTAAGAGTCAGACACGACCAAGCAACTTCTTTCACTTTTCACTTTCATGCATTGGAGAAGGAAATGACAACCCACTCCAGTGTTCTTGCCTGGAGAATCCAAGGGATGGTGGGACCTGGAGGGCTGCCATCTCTGGGGCTGCACAGGGTTGGACACGACTGAAGCGACTTAGCAGCAGCAGCCCTCAGAGTAAAGGTATGCAGATATTAAAAGGATCAGCCAAGGAAGACAGCAGATTGCTGAGGAAGGTGACTGACATCTCCTTACAGGAGGCTGCTGCCGTGGTTAAGAACCCACCTGCCGACGCAGGAGGCACAGGAGACGCAGGTGCAGTCCCTGGGCTGGGAAGATCCCCTGGAGGAGGAAATGGCAACCCCCTCCAGTATTCTTGCCTGGAGAATCCCATGGACAGAGGAGTCTGGTGGGCTACAGTCCATGGATGACAAAGAGTTGGACATGACTGATCAAACACACACACACACACACACACACACACACACACGTAGTCACACAGGCAGAAGCTAAATTCACAGGTGCCAATAGAGGAATCATTTTTGCTAACAGAATTTCTCACAGTAATTAATAAAACCCCAGAGGCAATTTCCTACATCTTTCCCAGGAGAGTTAGTCCAAAGTTTTACTTTTTCTACTTCTGGTGATGATCCTACTAGCAAGCGTCCTAAAGTGGTTTGTATTAAAACTAAGAGCAAAATAGCCTTGAAAATTCCATAACCTGACAAATGATCCCCTAAAAATAGAGTCTGACTATAAAATTGGATGATATTATGGTGAGAAAAAAAATCCCTAAAATATGTCAATCAATTTATTAGAAACCTAGACACATTATGTTAGACTGATTCTAACAAAAATAAATTTACATTAAACATAATATGATATCTCAGTAGGCTTACCTTTCTGTGAAATTTAAATTAACAAAATTTATTGCATTCAGAATTATCTTGATTGTACCTAAATTGATATAAGAAAGTTATTGTAAATCTCTCAGAAGACATCACCCTACACTTTAAATGTGTGACTGTTTTGTTGAAGACTGTGTCATGAGACCTAGTCCCAAATTTGGAGGCCTGCTGAGTCCCAGGCCCTTCCGAGCCCAGATCAGAACTTTTTCATTCCTGAAGACAACCCCTAAGCCCCCACTGTATACATCCTCATGGATACTCACTGGCTACAAAGAGGGAGGTCTTCCTAGGTGACTTTGTGGTAAAGAATCTGCTGGCCAATGCAGGAGACTCAAGTTTAATCCCTGAGTCAGGAAGATCCCCTGGAAAGGAAATGGCAACATACTCCTGTATTCTTGCCTGGGAAACCCATAGACAAAGGAGTCTGGTGGGCTACTGTCCATGGGGTGGCAAAAGAGTTGGGCATGACTTAGCAACTAAACAACAGAGGGAACCTTTTCTTTCACCTTCCACATCTGTGTTTCCCCAAACTACCTGTATATAAAGCTCCTTCCTCAATTGCTGAAGGTTTTCATTCTACCGTTTACTGCAAAGAAACACATAGGTGATCTTAATAATTGCAAACCAGAGAGATTACAAAGCTACCAAGAACACACATATTCTTTAAAATAATTATGAATGAGAAAAGACAACCTTTGGACTCCTATTTATCTGCTATTTTTATGCTACATTTTACACACATGAATCTTTTAAGAGGCTGTCTGAACACACCAATTTTTTTCTCTGGGATCTTGTCACTTTCCAAGATTCAGTTGGTGAGGTTTGCTGTGCTCTGGGAAACTACAGAACTGCAGTTTAGGAGGAAGATAATTCAAAATAAGCCAAGTTTCACACAAAAAAATTGAACCCATACTTGACCCTGGTCTGTCCTTAATTGCATTAAAGTGATCTGTTACATATTAGTGAATAAAAGGAAACCCTCTCTGGTGGAAGATAACACCATCAAGATTCTCCACAACTCCAATCAAGCAATCTATCTCAAAAACAAATTAGAAAAATTCAGATCAGTGGGCTTTAACCCAGGGATGCAAGATTAGGTTAAGATTTATGAATCATCCAATGTAATTCTCTAAAAAGGAGAAAAATCACACATTTCAATATTTCAACGTATGCATGAATATAATTTGATACAATTTTAAAACTATTTACTATAAAATTTCTTAGCAAACAATAGACAAAACCAGACACCCTTTACATGATTAATGAGTTGTTACAAAGACTTAGTAACCTTCACATTTAATATTGGAAACTTTCACTCTGAGCTCAACCGTGAGAAAGCATATGGAGTACCATACTGGATGGTGAAAAAAAAAGTCACAAGAATTTGGAAGGAAGAATGAAACAATTATCATATTCAGGTGACAGTATTGGTTGTTGTTTAGTCACACAGTTGTGTCTGACTTTGTGGCCCCATGGACTGTAGCCTACCAGGCTCCTCTGTCCATGGGATTTCCCAGGCAAGGATACTGGAGTGGGCTGCCATTACCTTCTCCAGGGGATCTTCTCAACCCAGGGGTCAAACTTGTGTCTCTTGCATTGGCAGGCTGATTCTTTTCTGCTGAGCCACCAAGTACCACTGGTAGTATTGGTAATGTAGGAAATAGAAAAGAATATACTGTTTATATTTAAAATTTTGAGTTAGCAATTTTTTTCTAAACAGGGCACAAAAAGCATGAATCAGAAAGGGAAAAAGAATAATGACTAAATTAAGAACTTCTAATCATCAAAAGACATCATGAAATGAATTAAAAAGCAAACAATAAAATAGGAAGAGGTATTTGCAACAAATCCATGGTAAAATTCTCTTATCCAAAATATATAAAAGAACTCTATAGTTAGTCAAATTCAGACCATTTAATAGAAATCAGCAAGAGGGTTGATTTACTTAGAGGAAGAGGACACAAAACATAAGAAAATGTCCTTGATCTCATGAGCCATCAGGAGAATATAAATTAAAAACAAGACAATTAATTTAAAAGACAATTAAATTAAAAGACACCAGTACACCCACCTGAATGGATAAAGGTGTAGGTGGTAGAAACTGATAATGACATAGTTACTCATGTTCCATCTCTATGTATGGCATAGACCCAAAGTGTGTTCACTTTATGAAAATATTAAGAAGTAGAGAGTTATGATCTGTGCACTTTTATGTGTGTGTGTGCGTGTGCACAGTCTCAGTCATGTCTGACTCTTTGTGACCCCTGGACTATAGCCTGTCAGACTCCTCTGTTCATGGGATTGTATGTACATATTATATATCAATAAACATTTTAAGAAAAAGTTACAATTGAGAAATCAAGTGGCAAGCATGGCTCTAGATGAGATTTGAAATTGATTATAGAAAATTTATATTGATAGGAAAGAAGGCTTGTGAAATTCCAGTCATTCTCCTGAAAGAAGATCTGGGCTTAGATTACAGACAGTGAGAAAAGAACAAAAGTGAGAGTGCCCTGTAGAGAACCACAACTAGAAATATCCATGGAGTGTATATCAGGAATGCAGAAACTCAGGACTTCTTATGATGGACATGGAAGCTGTGTGGCATAAGAAATTTCAAGAGAAAGATTTTGTGCAGGAAAAAATAGCTTAAAAGAGGAAATATGAACATTTCATTTTCTCATCTAGGGTGTAGTTTCCAATGGATTCTCATTTCCCATGATGTTAATACTAGGTGCTTATACTTTTCACATGCATTGGGGGTGAGATCTAAAAAATAATAAGGCAAGAGTGGAAAGAAACAGTATTTGAAGATGTTTGTTCAATTTTCTTCCCATAAAATAATGCAGGCCTCTACTGATCTAGCTTTATGTGGCACATCTCCTTTCATTAGCTCTGAAGCTATACTTCTGTGTTTCTGCATAAACCAAATACATAAAATGAACTAACTGACTGAGGCAGCTATTTTTCATTAAGTATTGACAGTTTTTACAAGAAAATTCTTAATGGAAACTAGTTATTACCATCCTTTATTAATAAGACAGTTTCTACAAACCACAAGGCAATAATCCAAATTCTCCATTATAAATTACATACAATTCTTTACAAGCCTGAAATCTGCATGCATTTGCAAAAATCACCCACAAAGACCTCCTGTTTTCAAATCCTAACCAGACTTTTAAAAAACCTTCTTCAAGTTAAATAATATTTTACATTAACCTCAAGATTTCATCTGCTTCTTTGTTTGTGAGCTCTTTTTAATAATATTAAAGTACTAGATTTTGTCAAGCAGTTGAAATAATCTAAGTAGTCTTGTTCCTTAACCATAATTGTAGCAGTGGAAAAGAAACTGCTCACCAATGCAAGAGATGTGAGTTCGGTCCCTGGGTCAGAAAGTTCCACTGGAGTAGAAAGTAGCAACTCACTCCAATATTCTTGCCTGGAAAATTCTATGGACAGAGGAGCCTGGAAAGCCACAGTCCGTGGGGTCATAAAGTGTTGGAAATGACTAAGCACAAAGTGCTTAATTTATCCTTAAAGTTTTGTTTACATCCTAGGAGAAAATATTCACTTTATGACCATTTTGAAACTGACAAACTGCATTGAAGGTATTCATTCATTCAACTACGATTTATTTATTCACTGTAGACAGGCAGATGATAGGTAGATAGAGGGATAGATAATAGATAGGTAGATAGATAGATAATAGAAAATATGTATTGATCAACAACTATGTACTACGGACTAAGGCTATGATACAGTCCTTACCCCCGGCAGTATTGACAGTATTGTCATCTCTTTGTCAGTTTATTATTCAGTTCAGTTCAGTTGCTCAGTCATGTCCAACTCTTTGCGACTCCATGAATCGCAGCACGCCAGGCCTCCCTGTCCATCACCAACTCCCGGAGTTCACTCAGACTCACGTCCATCGAGTCAGTGATGCCATCCAGCCATCTCATCCTGTCGTCCCCTTCTCCTCCTGCCCCCAATCCCTCCCACCATCAGAGTCTTTTCCAACGAGTCAACTCTGCATGAGATGGCCAAAGTACTGGAATTTCAACTTCAGCATCATTCCTCCCAAAGAAATCCCAGGGCTGATCTTCAGAATGGACTGACTGGATCTCCTTGCAGTCCAAGGGACTCTCAAGAGTCTTGTTAACTTAACATGTACCATGTATCTGGGCCTAAATGTTTATATATTTAAGGAGTCTTAGAAAGAGAGGAGAAATCTAACAAGTTTTGTGACTAAGTCAGTCAAAGAAGATTAAAGAAAAAGAAAAAAAAAGTAAATTAACATTGCTTGTTATAGTCTCTAATACTGTTTTAAAAGAAAGTCCTTATTCACATATACCCTTTAGGTATTATCCAAGTTAATTCAAAAATAATATCACAAATACTTGATATTTGATTATGCATAATTAAATAATTTTCTTGAGATTTATATACAATATGATTATCAGAAAAATTCAATTATGCATGCTGGAAAGAATGAGATTTCCATGGAATGATAAGCTTTGTTTGTTATGACTGAGTAATATGACCAAGACATATGCTAAGAACTGGGTATTCCTGGGTTACCAAGGCATGGTTTTGCCAGATGATTTGGCTGCAGAAAATCCAGCCAACCATAAGTTACAATGGATTTGACTGTATACTCATCTCAGTCTTTTGTTCTGCTAAGGCTGGCTCCAAATCAAGTGGTAAACAATTAAACAAATATACCACCTATCGACTTAGCTTGGCAAACTCTTATAATTATACCATTGACCCTAAAAAAGGCAAATTTAAAGACATAATTGCCTTCAAGGGATCTGTAGTCTGTCAAAAGGAGGAACACACATGGTCTACAAAAGAAAATAATTTAAACCAAAATGTCATCAGCACTGAGGCCTTTATATATTTTGTGGGTTTTTTTCACTGAAGCAGGAAGAGTATTACAATTTGTAACATATTGGTATGATTATCTTGAACTGAGCTGATTTTTGCTGAAGAAACCTGATGCTGCTCTTTCTTTGTTCGTGAGGATTTCACTGTTCATATGGGGAAAATCCATTTGAGTCCTGTTTGTCAAATTTTAGTATATCCAGGGAAAACTATATAATTGTATAAGTTTTTCTAATGAAAGAAAAGAACTAGTGTTATTACTGGAAAAGGAACAGTCAAAGAAGGCTGCTGCTGCTGTGTCGCTTCAGTCGTGCCCGACTCTGTGCGACCCCGTAGACGGCATCTGCACTCAGATATACAGTGGTGGAAAAAATATAGCCACATAAAAGAGACAAAATTTTGTAGTTTTTGTTTTTTGTTGTTTAGTTGTTAAGTTATGCCCAATTCTTGCCATTCTAGGGACTGTAGCCCCCCTGGCTCTTCTGTCCATGGGATTCTCCAAGCAAGAACACTGAAGTAGTTTGCCATTTATTTTTCCAAGTTTTTATATGACATCTATTAAAAAAAAATCTAGGTTAAATCTTTCTAATTAATTACTCCTGATAAGCAATAGCTATTGGATCTTTGCTTGCAATTTTTTTGAAAATTAGGCCATATTTCTAAAAGTAGAATGCTTATTTCTATAATACTTCAACACAACATTTAGTTTAATCACAATNTTTCTAATTAATTACTCCTGATAAGCAATAGCTATTGGATCTTTGCTTGCAATTTTTTTGAAAATTAGGCCATATTTCTAAAAGTAGAATGCTTATTTCTATAATACTTCAACACAACATTTAGTTTAATCACAATAGTATTTGGAGAAAAATTACTTGGTTTACCATAGTAAGATGTTCTGGCAAACACTGACCATCTGTGTTGTCTGTTTTTCAGTCACTAAATTGTATTCAACTGTTTGAAACATGAACTGTAGTCTACCAGGTTCCTCTGTCCATGGGGTTTTTCTAGGTAAGAATCCTGGAGTGGGTTGTCATTTCCTTCTCCAGGGGGATCTTCTGGCCCAGGGACTGAACCTGTGTCTCCTGCATTGGCAGGAGTATCCTTTACCACTGAGCCATGTAGGAAGCCTGAGCATCTATGAGTCTCACTTGAAATAGTCAACTTTTACACTTTTTGTAATGTGAAGGATTTATCCAGTTAACAATTAGTTTTGGTGAGTGTTAGGGAAAGTAACTGAAAGTAAGTGAGAGCCTACTGTCCTGTTTCAGAAAAAAAGAAAAAAAAAAAAAAGGCAGAAAGTAGTTTGGTTACCCTCCCAATATAAAAACTGGTGTTGCTAACATCAATTCAGATCCGAGCAAAGCTGACTATTTTTAGTGGAAACACTTTTAGTAAAATAATCATGTACTTTCCAAATCAGAACACTTTTAGTAAAATAATCAGATCCGAGCTAGAGGGATGCTTAGAGATCTTGCAGANATGTATGGCAAAACCAATACAATATTGTAAAGTAATTAGCCTCCAATTAAAATAAATAAATTTAAATTAAAAAAAGGAAAACAGCATAGCTGATATTCCTCTTCTACTATAACCTTATAATCAGGCACATCACACACATCATGAGACTCAACAAATTTGATAAGAAATTTGCTCCCAAATTCTGTAATCATTGAGAAGATTATTTCAAATATCATTTTATATCCTCAATTGTTGTGAATAAACACAACAATAAATGTACATTGTGTGTTGATATACTGCTTAATAAAATTAAGTGAAAACATCACAGATAAAAAGACATTTAAAAAGAAAGAATTCAGAACATTCAGAATATTGGTTAACACAATTCTTACATGTTCATTCATGAATCAAATGTTAATTTGTTCAATCTTTATCTGATTCTTGCCAATTTCAGTATTGTATAGGTTTCATATTCAACATAATTTTAGCACTGAAATATATGAATCATTTATGTGTGAACAAACACAGAGTGAATTGTTTTTGTTTTTTTTTTAATATATATACCCCTTTCTATGTTCCAAACAACAACAAAAAAAGTTTGATGATCACCACTTTCAGAAGTTCCCCCAACTAAATAATAAAGTTCTAAAGTGAGATATTGGTCAGCCANTTTTTTTAATATATATACCCCTTTCTATGTTCCAAACAACAACAAAAAAAGTTTGATGATCACCACTTTCAGAAGTTCCCCCAACTAAATAATAAAGTTCTAAAGTGAGATATTGGTCAGCCAACTACAAATTTTCACAGCAATCCATACTTATTTTCCTGACAGCAATGGTCTGAGAGGCTTGCCAAATATTCAGCTGAAACCCAACTAGGTGGGATTTCCTGATTTGCTAACTTGTTATCTCAGTGCAAAAATATGCTAATTTATAATTGTATTGTCTTATAGGTTATTCTCCTTAAATATTCACAAATCATCTATTTAGTTATCAGGGTTAAGACTGTTCTAGGATATATTATCAAACTCACTGTATAGTTTTCACATACTACTTTTTCCTCTCTGGATTGGGAGAAGTATTTTCTCATTTTAAGTCTTTTATTGTTTCTCTTCTTCACAGTCCTTAAAACATACTAATAATAGTTGTAATACCCAACTCAGGAAATCTGGATTCATTTCACATTACTAAATACATGTTTTAAGCTTTCTTTGTCAGCTGTTTTAGGCTTGTACCCTTTTCAATGCTCATTCTATTTTTCAGTGAAGAAAGATTATAACTATCATACAAAGTGCTGAGTAGTCTTGCTTTATGTCTTTTCATTGCAGTGTTTGGGCTTCGCTGGTGGCTCAGATAGTACAACATCCGCCTCCAATGCCGGAGACCTAGGTTTGATCCCTAGTTGGGAAGATACCCTGGAGGAAGGCATGGCAACCCACTCCAGTATTCTTGCCTGGAGAATCCCCATGGACAGAAGAGCCTGATTGGCTATAGTCCATGTGATTGCAAAGGGTTGGACAAAACTGAGTGACTAAGCACAGCACTGTAATGTTTAGTTACATGCCTAGTCCTATTTCCCTGGTCACAAACTCGTTTGAATATTAGTTTGAAAAACAGACACTATTAAAAATTGAAAACTAAGTTGGGCAGATATATGTACTAAATTAAGCAACAGATAATGTCCTCCAAATAATGAAAACATACTTTCAAAATATAAATATAAATTTCTGGTAAATGAGCAAAGGACAAGAATTGCAATTTTCCAATGGAGGTCTATAAATAACTAAAAAAACCATAAAATATTCAACATTTCTAAGAACTGGACAGTTACAGATAAGAACAACAAGATATTTTTAAGCCTCAGACTACTCAAGATTTAACGAATCTTTATAATTTATAAGATAGCATTTTAATATCATTGAACAAAAGATGTTCAAAATTCTATATAAGTATAGGCTCAACATTGCTTGCTCTAAAAAGTTCTTCACTCAGTCATGTCCGACTCTTTGTGACCCCATGAACTGCAGCATGCCAGGCCTCCCTGTCCATCACAAACTCCTGGAGTTCACCCAAACTCATGTCCATTGAGTCGGTGTTGCCATCCAACCATCTCAGCCTCTGTCTTCCCCTTCTCCTCCCACCTTCAATCTTTCCCAACATCACGGTCTTTTCAAATGAGTCAGCTCTTCACATCAGGTAGCCAAAGTATTGGAGTTTCAGCTTCAACATCAGTCCTTCCAATGAACACTCAGGACTGATCTCCTTTAAGATGGACTGGTTGGATCTCCTTGCAGTCCAAGGGATTCTCAAGAGTCTTTTCCAGCACCACAGTTCAAAAGCATCAATTTTTAGCCATGTCCAACTTTACAACCCCATGGACTGCAGCACACCAGGTTTTTCTGTCCTTCACTATTGAGGATAGTTTCTGGGTTACACACCAGGGAAGACAGAAGTTTGGTTTAGTGAGATAGATAATTTATGAGATGAAGGAGGTTTTCTGGGGGAGACAATATATTCATTTGAGGGATATAGTGTGGCTGAAGTGGTAGTGCAAGCAAGCATTCAAATGTGCAGTTGACTTTGATACACGAAGATACCATTTCTTTGTTGTTTATTATTTATCCTTCTCGGGGCTTTCCAGTGGCTCTGTAGGTAAACGGTCCACCTACAATGCAGGAGATGTAGGAAATGTGGGTTCGATCCTTGGGTCTGTGGGCTCCTCTGGAGGAGGGCATGGCAACCAACTCCAGTATTCTTGCCTGGAAAATCCCATGGACAGAGGAGCCTGGTGGGCTATAGTCCATGGGGTCACAGAGTTGGACACAATTGAAGAGACTGAGCATGCATGGACAGCTGTTTCCCTCTCAGAGATGCTTCTAACTATATATCATTTTTCAAAATATCCACTGCTTTCTGCTATCAAGTCACATCATGCCTGGAAATGGAGCAGCTTTTTATGCATCACCATAAGCTGTTCTAAACCTGAGTCTCCTATGTAGACCTCAGGTAATTGCTCTCAAACAGAATTTCCATGAAATCTTATAGGGTTATTCAGTTTTGCTAAGCAAAAACCTGCTTGAAGAATAGACAGTGAAATGTGCACTGAAAATAAATTTACTAAACAACTTCTCTCTCATTGTTTCTTTTCTTCTGACTCCTGATGGTTCTCTGAGTTTTCATAACCTGCTTCCAAAAGCAGCTACTGCATCCTATAGATGTGATCCTATTAGAGAGAAAAGCAGCTTCAAAGGATCAGATGCTAATGCCCATGAAGTATAGCTTTTCACTTTGATTCAGGTTTTTATGTTATTTTATTTCTCAAGAATAACTAAAAGTTTGAGACTGGCATGAATATGAAATATAGAGCTCTGCCTATGTGTAAAATAAATTAAAGATTTCATTTTAATGAGGGTTTAGTGTCATTTTCATAAACACACAAACACACATAAGCATAACAAACCCTCTTTATAATGTGACAACCAGAATGCAAATTAAACTCATAATAAAAAATGTAGACAACTTTGAATTAATGAGAGTATCTTGATGATCAGTTTTCCTATTAGCCATATTTTGCTTTAAAGTAGAGAAAACAGAATCTCAATGGGAAAACCTTATTTATTTCTCTAAAATGACTACTGATCCATAGCTTTACACTATTTAGTTGACAATTAAAGTATCTCAGCAGTATAATTATTCCTTTGTTTAACAAATATCAATTAAGGAGACATGATCATGATAAATTCATCAGCCAACCACATGTTTCCTGCCATAGTTTATTTGAATCCCTCTTTAAACTGTATTACTCAGTACAGATTTTCTGTGTGATAGAGCTCACTGTGATGCAGGTGATTAGCAATGTCAGAGCTGCTCTCACATTTATTTTATTCTAGAATAAAAAATAAATTATACCAGGCAAACACACAACTGAGAGCAGAGGCCTTTTTCTTAAGCTTAACTTTGGAGTTGATTTGCCCTATTACATGCCTTATTGCATTTTGTTCAGAATGTTGTATAACTCAGTTTGCTATTATCGCTTCTGTTCTGCCGAGAATATTCAGACAGTGTAATTTATCCTTTGGTGCCAGCGACAGCGTGAATAATATGCTGTCTAGAATACAACAGGAAGAAAATCATCTTCATCACTTTCCTGGAGTCTTTCCTTAGGCTGGCGCCCTGGTTGTTCCGGCTGCCTCCAGAGCATGCTACACGCTGTGGTCCCCAGGGACTAGGCTTTAGCCTGGAGGGAGGCTCCAGGTTTCTCTGACTGCTCACTGCTCCACCCGCTTATCTTCCTTCTCTGCTAGGACATGACATGCACCAGGAGCAAACTAAAGAAATTCGTTAACAGTGGGCGAAGATTGGTGGGAGAAACAAAACTACCTAGTAAAGAATAGGACAAATGAAGGACATAAAGCTATACTTCCTTATGGTCATCTTTTCCTCTACTGGTTTGTAGCTCATGATGTTAAAGGGGTGGCATGGGAATAGAGCTACTACCTGCTAGGGATGCCACCCTGACATTAGGAGAATAAACAATGTAGCGGTAGGAGGTGCTGGAGACCATCTTTGCCTTGGGTTCAAGGGGGAAAGTTTTTTGTGGTCTCTTTCTTCTTATACTCAAATGCTTAAAAACCAGAGGAACAAATAAGAACAGAAGAGATTCTTTCTTAGGGCTGCTGCTAAAGTCTTCCTTTTTTCAATTGGGGGATAATTGCTTTATAATGTGTTAGTTTCTGCTGTACAGCAGAGTGGACTGTCTACATGCATACTTACATCCCGTCCCTCTTCAGTCTCCTATCGCACCTTCCTATCCTGTCCCATCCATCTATGTATTGTAGAGTACCGAGCTGAGTTGCCTACGCTATACAAAAGGTTCCCACTAGTTACCTGTTTTGCACATGGCAGTGCACATGCATCAATCTCAGTCTCACAATTCATCCCACACCTCCTTCTGTGTCTACATGTCTGTTTCCCATTTCTATATCTCTATTCTTGCCCTGAAAATAGGTTCATTTAAACCATTTTTCTAGATGTCACATGTATGTGTTAATATACAATATTTGTTAAACAAAAATAAACAAATGGGACCTAATTAAATGCAAAAGCTTTTGCACAGCAAAGAAAACCATAAATGAGACAAAAATACAGCTCTCAGAATGGCAGAAAATATTTGGAAATGAAGTGACTGACATGAGATTAATCTCTAAGTCTTTGAAGAAATAAGAAGGAACCTCACCACTCCTGTTGTCTAGGTCACTAGAGTAAGAAGTGATCTAGGTGGTAAAACAAGAGAGTTTACCAGTCTCAGAACAATAGGAAGGCAGGAACTGATAACTCTGCTATATTTCTAGGGCTAAGCATATACAGCACGTAGAACATTGGAGGAACTCTATGTTTTCATTTAATTAATCATATTATCTGGTTGTGGGTTCATCAGTTAAATGGTTAATTGTCTGCTATATGGTGAATTAAATCTGTTTCAGAAGGAGGTTATTAAGTGAATGAATATAAATCATTGGAATATTGGTATTTCTGGCTCTAACTTATTATACTCAAATGGTTAAAAACTGACTGTGTCTAACTGACACAACTTAACACCTGAAAAGTAAATGTTAGCTAAACTGATCATACAGTGTAGAGTGATGACTTTGAAAAATGTTAGCCATCCTCCAACCAAAGATGAACAGTTCCTAATCAGAAATGTATGTTTTGCCTCCTCTTGTTAGTTATGATAAAAGTAGGCCCTATTTTGTCAAACTAAAGTAAAACCTGTAACCCTTGACCAAACCATCACATGAACCTAAGCAGAAAAGGTTATCACTTATATGGTATGAAAAGGATACTAGTGAAAGTGTCCATCCCCCTATATTTTTCTTGACAACTATCAACATGCCTGTAATTCCACAACTACAGATGTTTTCACTTTAGGTAGTAAATGTTTTGGTTTTCAAATGTCCTCTTTTATAATGTCAAGACCTCAAATTGTTATTAGACAACCTCTTATTTGGAGGATGACCTTTTAGGGGTGATTAACACTGAGAGCAAACTGATTCTATGAGACTATCTGTTTCCATTTTTACAGTAGCCATTAGTTGGCCAGTGAGGTACTGATAATTCCATCTATGTTTTCTGGCATGTTTTATATGGACTTTTTGTACTATCTTAGATAATTATGAAGTCCAGTCCTTTTTCAAATCCTTAAATAATAGCACAGTGTTAAAACATCAAAATGTTTAAATAAATAAAAAAACAATTTGATTTGTGTTTATAGCATTATAGGTTTTTTTTAATTTTTATTTTTACTTTATTTTACTTTACAATACTGTATTGGTTTTGCCATACATTGACATGAATCCACCACAGTTGTACATGAGTTCCCAATCTTGAACCCCCCTCCCACCTCCCATCCCATATCATCTCTCTGGATCATCCCCGTGCACCAGCCCAAAGCATCCTGTACCCTGTATCGAACATAGACTGGCGCTTCATTTCTTACATGATAGTATACATGTTTCAATGCCATTCTCCCACATCATCCCACCCTTTCCCTCTCCCTCAGAGTCCAAAAGTCCATTCTATACATCTGTGTCTCTTTTGCTGTCTCGCATACAGGGCTGTCTCTTATACACATCTTATAAACAAGTCCTGAAAATATTCAGGTTATGAGATGACAGTAATTCCACTTCTGTATAAAAATGCCAAGTGCACACAATGAGAGAAGAGTGAATTACAGGCAGGAGGCACTTCTCAGCAGTGTGTCCTCTGCCCACGGCAGGTGCTCAGGAAGTGATTAATAAAGATTCTCTGGGATATTATTGGATTCAGAGACATTGAGAAAGAGAATCTCACATGGATATGAGGTGAAGTTTTGGGAAAAAGAACTCAGTCAGCAATGAGTCCCCAGTTCCAGGTTCAGTAAGAATGAATACGTTTTCCTCAATATTTCTGATCTAGTTGCAGAGTTTTTTTTTCTCCCTCTCTCTCTTTAAAAATTTAATATTTTCCATATACCAGAGACACTCAGGCCAGTTAGGTGAAGAGTATGGTCTCATGTGATGAGAAATGATGAAAGAAGAGGTCTGTAGGCATTTCCATAGCTTGATGGGGCAGCACATCATTATACAGAGGGTGGGGAAGCCCAGGTTATAGTCACTGCCATTTAACTGTGAGGTCCTTGGAGTGCCTCTAAGACTCCGGTGCTTCAGTTTCACAACTGAAACACAGGAAGGTAGACTCTGTGTTTGCCAGGATCCTTCTGGGGCTAATTTTTTT
>SJYW01051905.1:1077017-1093174 GCA_006410735.1 Raphicerus campestris
TAATTTCATGGCTGCAGTCACCATCTGCAGTGATTTTGGAGCCCCCCAAAATGAAGTCTGACACTGTTTCCACTGTTTCCCCATCTATTTCCCATGAAGTGATGGGATCGGATTCCATGATCTTTGTTTTCTAAATGTTGAGCTTTAGGGCAACTTTTTCACTCTCCTCTTTCACTTTCATCAAGAGGCTTTTTAGTTCCTCTTCACTTTCTGCCATAAGGGTGGTGTCATCTGCATATCTGAGGTTATTGATATTTCTCCTGGCAATCTTGATTCCAGCTTGTGTTTCTTCCAGTCCAGTGTTTCTCATGATGTACTCTGCATATAAGTTAAATAAACAGGGTGACAATATACAGCCTTGACGTACTCCTTTTCCTATTTGGAACCAGTCTGTTGTTCCATGTCCAGTTCTCACTGTTGTTTCCTGACCTGCATACAGATTTCTCAAGAGGCAGGTTAGGTGGTCTGGTATTTCCATCTCTTTCAGAATTTTCTATATGACTATTCAGGACCAATTTCCTTTAGGATTACCTGGTCTTATCTCCTTGCTGTCCAAAGGCATCTCGAGTCTTTTCTAGCACCACAGTTCAAAAGCATCAATTTTTTTGGCACTCAGCCTTCTTTATGGTCAACTCTCATATCTGTATGTGAATTCTAGAAAAATAATAGCATTGACTATACAGGCCTTTGTCAGCAAAGTGCTATCACTGCTTTTTAATATATTATCAAGTTTTGTCTTTTTATTTTTTCCCCCCAAGGAGCAAGTGTCTCTTAATTTCACGGTTTCTGTCACCATCTGCAGTGATTTTGGAGCCCAAGAAAATAAAGTCTCTCACTGCTTCCATTTTTTCCCCCATCTATTTGCCATGAAGTGATGGGACCAGATGCCATGATCTTAGTTTTTTGAACGTTGAGTTTTAAGTTAGCTTTTTCACTCTTCTTTCACCTTCATCAAGAGGCTCTTTAATTCCTCTTTGCTTTCTGCCATTCAGATGGTGTCATCTGCATATGTGAAGTTATTGATATTTCTCCTGGGAATCTTGATTCCAGCTTGTGATTCATTCAACCCAGCATTTTGCATGATGTACTCTGCACATAAGCTAAATAAACTAGGTAACAGTATGCAACCTTGATGTACTCCTTTCCCAATTTTGAACCAGTACATTTTTCCATGTCCAGTTCTAACTGTTGCTTCTTGACTTGCATATAGGCTTCCCAAGAGGCAGGTAAGGTGTTCTGTTATTCCCATCACTTTCAGAATTTTCCAGTTTGTTTTGATCCACATATTCAAAGGCCTTATTGTTGTCAATGAAGCAGAAGTAGGCACTTTGGAATTCTCACTTTTTTTCTATGATCCAGTGGATATTGGCAACTTGATCTCTTGTTCCTCTGTCTTTCTAAACCCATATTGTACAGCTGGAAGTTCTCAGTTCATGTAGTGTTGAAGCCGATCTGGAAGGATTTTGAGCATTACCTTGCCAGAATGTGAAATGAGTGCAGTTGATCAGATTATTTACTGACTCATTTGAAAAGACCCTGATGGTGGGAAAGATTGACGATGGGAGGAGAAGGGGATGGCAGAGGATGAGATGGTTGGATGGCATCACTGACCCTTTGTACACGAGTTTAAGTAGTCTCTGGGAGTTGGTGATGGACAGGGAGGCCTGGTGTGTTGCAGTCCATGGGGTCACAAAGAGTCAGACACGACTGTGTGACTGAACTGAACTGAACTGAAAGTCCATGTTTCTAAAAGGTATACGGTATTTATCCTTAAGCTCTCAGCACCAATGTTGGCTCACACCCAGTCTGTTGCTGTCTTGTGGGGTTATTTAGATCTCATTTTGAGAAGTATTGTATGGACTCTTCTCCTTCCCTTCTGAAACTCCATTCCATGCAGGTCAATCAGAGAATGGATCATATCAAGTTTATTTGATTTTTTAAATCTGAATACTTTGATAAAGGGAAAATTAATGATAACTAGATTTTGAAGAAAGTGATTATTTTCTAAAATGTTGATCTTTTGGAACAATTTAATTGGAATGAATGTTAAGCAAATTGGGCCAAAATGTTAGGGAAGTTTTCAATATTTTATAAAGAAGGATAAGTTGATAATAGCCTGAGAGCAAGGGTACATTTATACAGAAGGAGTTGGGGTTTTAGGAGAATTTCTGGACACTCTGAGAAGAGGGGAGTTGAACAGGAAGGGAAGGTATGCCAACCTCTTTTCCTTCAGAATTCTACCAAGGCCAAGAACAAACCCAGCTTCTATGTACTAGTGAAAATCAAATACATTACTTACTTTATGCAGACAAGATGAAGAGCTATTTTGAAAACCTCTTTAGATAACTCAAGCTCTCTAGTGTTGACCAAGGAACATTAAATATTTTACAGAAAGAGAAATACACTGTCGTGGTTAAGAGCACAGATTCTCAAGTTCAACCGACTCACTTCAAAGCCTGGTTCAGCCAATTATGGCTCTCTGAACTTTGATAGTTTTCCTGTTCTCCAGGGGCTTAGTTTCTCATTTGTAAAATGAGGACACTAAAGAGACCTCTCCCCTACAGAGCTGCAAGCAAGGTTACATGAGATGTGACAAATAAAGCATTTAGAATGGTACCTGGTGCCTGACATAGTTATTAGCATTAGCTGTTATTACACACTGTCTAAAACCCCCGAAATAGGATATAAAAATATATGCCCATTTGTTTGAAAGATTATGTCATGTTTTTCATGAAATTGACATATGTATTTACAGTTTTCCATATTGTATTTGGAGAAAATATATTTATTTTGCAAACAAATTTTATTGAGGCCTTGATTTGACATAATATAATATAGGAGTACTTCTAGACTTCCTGGAAAATGTTAACTTCATTAATAAGAGATATATTAGTCTATGAGCCTTCTAAGGGATAAATAGGAAAAAGAAACCTCATGATTGTAAAGAACAGGTCTTTATTTAATTGAAAAGTGGGCAACTCTGTTACAGCAAGTAAGAGTACACATACATTTTTAAGGATACATATGGATTCTTGTATAACAATTCTGTGCTCACTGTTAAAAATTCTTAAACTTATACATAAAGCATGTATTGAAGGGAATTGTAGAACATTGTCTGAAGACCATATTTATTTTTAAGATTTTAAAATTAAATGGTTAATGATCCAAGACTCATTGGTGTATTTAGTACTTTGAATTTCTGCTAAAGAAAATTTAATGGATGTTATTAACTCTGATTCAAACCTTGTATTAGTGTCTAATATCAGTGCCTCTAAGAACAATGTATCTTTGTCATAAAGCATCTTGGAAGCAAAATTTTATAGCATTCCTCTCAAATTGGTTTTAGTTAGATATTCTAAAGTTGAAATGTTAATCAACACTGATTTTTTGGAACAGACTTCAGAATTTCTTTTCCTGTTGGGGAAATAAAATTAGGAGATCTATGATTTTAGAGTTGAACACTTGCTTTGAAAATAGAAACAGAAGATGAAAATGTATTCCTTTTTTATATGAAAGGAGTTTGGGCTCTAATCTTATCATCTTTCTGTATAACTCATAAATTCAATCTGAAATATACTGATTTCATTAAATTGATTACAATTTACCCAAGTTGATATGATTGTTTATGTAATAAATTTGTAGGCTTAATATGACTTCCCTGGTAGCTCAGATGGTAAAGAATCCACCTGCAATGCAGGAGACCTGAGCTTGATCCCTGGGTTGGGAAGATCATCTGGAGAAGGGAATGGCAACCCACTCCAGTATTCTTGCCTGGAGAATTCCATGGACAGAGGAGCCTGGAGCCCTACAGTCCATGGAGTCGCAAAGAGTCAGACATGACTGAGCAACTAAGCACACACCACATAGGCTTAGTATGCTATTTTCCAAAAGCTGAGTTTTTAAAACATTATAAAATACATATTTATGTATTTATACCCCAGGAAAGTGAGTTATTTAAATACTAGAACTGCCTGCTAATTTGCTATGTTATTTCTTTTCTTCTTCATATGAATAGTTTTCAAATCCCATTACATAAAATTTTTATTTGCAAGACTGAATACTTTTAGTAAGCTGCTAAAATTGGTTAGAATCTTCAAGCTTAACTTGAATATTATAATATTTTAATTTTATTGCCTTGTAGATAAAAATGTGATTCTAGTTTTCCCTTTTAAATGCAGCTGACTGGTATAAAATTTAATAAAGTGAAATGAGAACTCTGCTTAATAATGCTAATTCTTACTTCTTTCAATGATATTGTCTTTCTGTAATAGTCATGATAACCTGGCAAACATGTTAACTTCTCCCTGGTTCCCGAATCTTGACCTATATTTCATTCCATACTGTTAAAGTTAGCATGCTTGAGAGTATTTAGCTTAAAACTCTAAGAATATTCATTTTTCCTGATTATTCTCCTTGACTATATAGGTAGACCACAGATGTTTGAAGTCTGAATATACATAGATACATTTAGAAATTTACNCAGAATTTCTTTTCCTGTTGGGGAAATAAAATTAGGAGATCTATGATTTTAGAGTTGAACACTTGCTTTGAAAATAGAAACAGAAGATGAAAATGTATTCCTTTTTTATATGAAAGGAGTTTGGGCTCTAATCTTATCATCTTTCTGTATAATTCATAAATTCAATCTGAAATATACTGATTTCATTAAATTGATTACAATTTACCCAAGTTGATATGATTGTTTATGTAATAAATTTGTAGGCTTAATATGACTTCCCTGGTAGCTCAGATGGTAAAGAATCCACCTGCAATGCAGGAGACCTGAGCTTGATCCCTGGGTTGGGAAGATCATCTGGAGAAGGGAATGGCAACCCACTCCAGTATTCTTGCCTGGAGAATTCCATGGACAGAGGAGCCTGGAGCCCTACAGTCCATGGAGTCGCAAAGAGTCAGACATGACTGAGCAACTAAGCACACACCACATAGGCTTAGTATGCTATTTTCCAAAAGCTGAGTTTTTAAAACATTATAAAATACATATTTATGTATTTATACCCCAGGAAAGTGAGTTATTTAAATACTAGAACTGCCTGCTAATTTGCTATGTTATTTCTTTTCTTCTTCATATGAATAGTTTTCAAATCCCATTACATAAAATTTTTATTTGCAAGACTGAATACTTTTAGTAAGCTGCTAAAATTGGTTAGAATCTTCAAGCTTAACTTGAATATTATAATATTTTAATTTTATTGCCTTGTAGATAAAAATGTGATTCTAGTTTTCCCTTTTAAATGCAGCTGACTGGTATAAAATTTAATAAAGTGAAATGAGAACTCTGCTTAATAATGCTAATTCTTACTTCTTTCAATGATATTGTCTTTCTGTAATAGTCATGATAACCTGGCAAACATGTTAGCTTCTCCCTGGTTCCCGAATCTTGACCTATATTTCATTCCATACTGTTAAAGTTAGCATGCTTGAGAGTATTTAGCTTAAAACTCTAAGAATATTCATTTTTCCTGATTATTCTCCTTGACTATATAGGTAGACCACAGATGTTTGAAGTCTGAATATACATAGATACATTTAGAAATTTACTCTATTTTTGAAAATATGATTTTTAATCATATTGAAAATGATAGCCTGTGTTTTATAAAGTGTATTTTTCTGTGGCACTTACTTTATATTCCCTGACTTTTGTGAAGTAGAAAGAAAGAATATGCTATTAATTTCATTTTTTATCAAAAGTGATTCAGATTTGTCCAAGTTGACAAGCCCAGTGATTCCAGTGTGCCTTGCAGCTCTTTATGCAAAAATTTACTCTCAAGTAATTTTAGGTGCCTGTGTACTTGATTCTATCAGACACTGTGCTGTCTACTATGTTTCATAGATCAGAACACCATACTGATTTTTAAAGCATTGGAAAAGGCATTGGCACCCCACTCTAGTACTCTTGTCTGGAAAATCCCATGGACGGAGGAGCATGGTAGACTGCAGTCCATGGGGTAGCTAAGAGTAGNAAGATGTGTATAAGAGACAGGCATTGGAAAAGGCAATGGCACCCCACTCTAGTACTCTTGTCTGGAAAATCCCATGGACGGAGGAGCATGGTAGACTGCAGTCCATGGGGTAGCTAAGAGTAGGACACAACTGAACGACTTCATTTTCACTTTTCACTTTCATGCATTGGAGAAGGAAATGGCAACCCACTCCAGTGTTCTTGCCTGGAGAATCCCAGGGACAGGGGAGCCTGGTGGGCTGTCGTCTATGAGGTCGCACAGAGTTGGACACGACTGAAGCGACTTAGCAGCAGCAGCAGCAGCAGCAGCAGTAGCAGCAGCAGCAGCAGTAGCAGCAGCAGCAGCAGCAGCAGCAGAGGCAGCATAGGATGACGGTGAACCAATTGCCCTATGAATGAACTGAAAGAAATGAGCAAATATAGGAAGACTACTTATATCTATTTGAGCAAGCTCAGTGTCTTTAATGCATTCATTTCTGAAAAAAAAACATTTAAATAATTTAACTATGATTATTATAAAAAATGGGAGACAGTAAGAGTATTTGTTAAAATTCAAATAGCTTTAATTGATCACAGTGAAATGTTTCCTTGCAGGAAGGCATGTAGAATTTGCCAAAATAATTTTTTATATTAATATGAGAATTTCAATCATTGTTTATAAATGGGAATGTGATTATTTCTCTGTTTGCATTTTCCACACTTTAGCGTTAATAGCCCTTCTCCCTCAAGTAAGTGTCAGTTGCTCAGTCATGTCTGACTCTTTATGACCCCATGGATTGCAGCCCATCAGGCTCCTGCGTCCATGAGATTTTCCAGGCAAGGATCCTGGAGTGGGTTGTCATTTCCTTCTCCAGGGGAGTAACTAAGAAACACTAGTTCAGGTGACAAGAACTAATTTCTAATTTGGTAGTAGTAGTAATATCCCTAGAATAAACAAAAGAAGTAGAATGATTAAGATGCTTCAATTGAATTACAAATGCTACACAAAGTTATGATTAGACAAATGGTATCAGATAAGTTGAGTATCAGAAAGAGAGTTTACCTCTCCCTTTCTATATGCCTTTTCATTTTTAACATTTTTTTATGTGAATGATTTTTAAAGTCTTTTCTGAATTTGTTACACTATTGCTTCTGTTTAATATTTTTATTTTTTGATTGCAAGGTATGTGGGATCTTAGCCCCCAACCAGGGATCTAACCTGCATGCCCTGCATTGGAAGTGAAGTCTTAACCACTGGATTACCAGAAAAGTCCCCTTTTTATTTTCTTTGTTTAAATTTTCATATCCAACTCATAAATGAAGTAAANCGCATTGCAGTCGACTCTCACACACTTCATCTTGTTTTGTCCTCACAACAACCCTATGAAGTGCAGATGAGCATGAAACCATTTTATAGTTAAGAAGATTGGGAGTTAGTGAGGTAAAGTGGCTGGTGTAAGGCAAGCTGCCTGCAAGAAGCAGAGCCATCGGCAGTGCTATTTCCTCTACTGTACCAATGTGCACGGGAGAGACAGGAGCAGCGAGAGTTTTCTTGGGAAGCATGATTTTAAATTCTTCTAAACTTTGTAAGGATGCTGGTGTGAGGTGGCTACATGATTTCTGAGCCAGTGTGTAAAGTGAGGAAAACAGTAGCTTAAACAGAGGAAAGGATGAGATGCTCCCCACAAACCTGCAGAGATCTTTCTTATAGGAATCCTAGCAAATTGTGTGTGTGTGTGATGAGATAAAGGGGTCAAAGCAGAGTGACAACCTTCAAGGCCTCTGTGTGTGTGTATGTGCTGAAACAGGTCAAAGTGGAGTGACAGCATAGTCTGTGTGTGTGTGTGTGTGATGAGATAAAGAGGTCAAAGCGGAGTGACAACCATCATGGCCTCTGTGCACGTGTGTGTGGGTGTGTGGGTGGGTGTGTGGGTGGGTGTGATGAGCTAAAGAGGTCAAAGCCTCTTTCAGGGAAGGTTTTGTGACTCCAGAGGCAGCGTGGCANAACCATCATGGCCTCTGTGCACGTGTGTGTGGGTGTGTGGGTGGGTGTGTGGGTGGGTGTGATGAGCTAAAGAGGTCAAAGCCTCTTTCAGGGAAGGTTTTGTGACTCTAGAGGCAGCGTGGCACAGTGGCCAAAAGCATGGACCCAGGAGCTAGATTGCTGAGGTTTGACTCTAAGCCCAAGCACTCAGTGCCTCAGTTTCCCTGGGCAAAATAAGAATGACACTAAATCATGTAGCTACCTCGCACCAGAATCCTTACAAAGTTTAGAAGAATTTAAAATCACGCTTCCCAAGAAAACTCTCGCTGCTCCTGTCTCTCCCGTGCCCATTGGTATAGTAGTGGAAATAGCACTGCCGATGGTCTCTGCCTCCTGGCACTGTTGAGAGAGTTACATCAGTCAATGCCAGCGAACCTATTAGACAGTGCGATACAGAGTAAATGCCACACAAGCATTTGTCAAATAAGTTTTTCTCAGGCTATGAACTTCTGCTGCAGGCACATAGATAAGCGATAAGCAACAGCTTCTGTTTGAAATTTGAAAATGAAGTTATAACATCCTGGCTTCCCATTCTCCCTAAATTTTGGTTACTGCAATTCCTGGCCCCATGACTTTGTGAATCTCATTTAATCACCAGATCCTCCCCCACTCTTTCCTGACTTTCCTTTTGTCATCCCTAAGTTTGGCCAAGCTCCTGACTCTCATCTCATCTTTCTGAGTCCACTGCATATATTGTGTGACTTTTCAATGATTCCTATAGCACATAAAACAGCGTTCAAGTCTATGGTTTATTTTGAATGTACCGAGGAGTCATATTAAAATTCTGTCAACAGGGGGAGCTCAAAGAACAGCTTAAAATAAAATTATCCAGTTTCAGCAAACTTGGGGGAAAAAAAAAGAAAATCATTCTGATATAACTGCATGATTTTGTTATTAATCAGAAAATGAGAGGAAATAAATTCAAAATGAGATAAATAGGCAGTGTTAATGAGACATTGTTTTTCTATAGTGGAAGCTGATTTACTTAGATCTCTGTCTCTAGAGAAATTCAAGTAGATTCTGATTTTACATTCACAAAGATGACAAAGTACTGAAGAATTCAGCTATTTAATTTATTCCCACTTGATTTGTTTTCCTTAAGAAGAGTTTAGAAGCTTTGTGCTTAGTCTATTCAGACTTAGTAAATACTATTCAGAGAGGTCACTGCATGAAATGCTGTTTGCAACTTTGGTGAAAATTCCAAGATTTGTGAAACAGACTTTTATTTGTAATGTGCTACTGTTTTAATTAGGAAGTCTGAAAAACCTTTATGGATTTCTACAAGGTGGGAAGAATACCCCCTATTTGTTTGGTTTACTAGAATATTCTTAAACTCAAAAGCTTTGTTCCTGTTGGATCTGGGCTGAGAAACCTGTTTGACAGTCTGCTGTAAGCCAAGGTTGTACCTTGGGAAGAAAGCTTAGCTCATCCTTGGTGGAGCGGTGATATCTGGCAAAAGAACTTTAAGACATGGGTAAGAGAATGAAGAATTCTTGGAAGGGAAAAATGTAGAGCATGAAAACTGTTGTGATGGGTCTTTGTGGTTTTGTGGGGTGGGCTAGATTGGCTGTAATCGAATGCTGGATTTATAAAGTGTATTTTCTTCCAAATAATTTGAGGAAATTTCTCATAGAGCTGTAACACTAAAGCCAGGAGATTTAATCCATACCAACCACACCAGAAATAAGCCTCATTGCTTTCTAACTGCATCATGTAGGTGATCTTACACATGCAGTTTTCTCTGAGCATGGAGCATTGGGCATTATGACTCTGATCTCTTAGAGGAAAAAAAATGCAATATTTCTCTATCAGATCATTTGCCAAGGGTCATATTTTCAGTCACTGTCAGAATGGACTCAAGCCCAGGTTTTCTAATTCCAAATACATAAGGGATAGAGAAGTGCCCTACTATCTGCTAAGTCGCTTTAGTTGTGTCCAACTCTATGCCACCCCATAGATGGCAGCCCACCAGGCTCCCCCGTCCCTGGGATTCTCCAGGCAAGAACACTGGAGTGGGTTGCCATTTCCTTCTCCAATGCATGAAAGTGAAAAGTGAAAGTGAAGTCGCTCAGTCATGCCCCACTCTTAGCCACCACATGGACTGCAGCCTACCAAGCTCCTCTGTCCATGGAATTTTCCAGGCAAGAGTACTGGAGTGGGTTGCCATTGCCCTAGTATCTAGGTCAACTAGATAGATGATTTCCAAAGCCACTTCCAGTTCAGGATTTGGCAACTCTGTTATTTACTGACAAACTCGAACACCTGGGCTGCATCAGTTTGTTCTTTTAATTGATTCATCCACTGAAGTGCCAACCTTCAGTGATATATGAGTGATTATGAGATATATGAGTAAAGTAATTGATACCATAAAGTAATAGAACTGTTTTTCGCTTGTGATTTTCACATACTGGGTCATGATTTTCAAAGACTTACCTCTTACCTGTGGAAAATGAGTGATATTATGATATTCTATAATAATGAACTGACTAAAGAAATTACAGCAATACAATGCAACCACTTTAAATCATGTCCTCCAAGAGTAAGTTTATGGAAAACTGTTCACTTCACATTGCTATGTGATGGAAAGCAGGTTATGAAACATTGTGTGTATATATACATTTAAAGTAATGTATACATATAAAGTTTAGAATGATGTGAACCAAAACATTAATCGTTGTTTGCTTAGGAGGAGGTTATATGCAACTTCTGTGCTCTTCTTTTTAAAACAAAATTTCTTATACAGTTGGCAATTATCAAGTTTTACATTTGTAATTAGAGAAACATGAATTTGATTTTATATAAAAATATAAAGGGCAGTTTAGAGCTTTTCCCCTTTTCATACTGTTCAGGAGCTTTATAAAAATAAGACATTATAGGATCATTTCCTAGAAAAATGCCTCTGGAGAAAACATTTCCTACCTCATTTCCTTTGTTTCCAGCACTAGACTTCATTTCCTTTGGCTGCTGTGGAAAAGGAAACAACAGTGTTTAGATGGAGAAGCATTATCTGCTAAATACCAAGTTGGCTGTACCTATTACAGCGGTATTCCAGTCAGAATTCTGACTTCTAGAACAGTAATCCAGATATCTTCTAACACACTGAAACCGAACATAGCTGCCCAGATTCAACAGAAAGAGCTTCCCGTTTCATCTCATGAGATGCCACTTCAGGAAGTTTCATTGAAATAAGGGAGCAAGCCGGTATAAGACTGTTTTTCAGCCACATTTTGGAAAGAGGAAATCATATTGGGATGTTTAAGAATATATTCAGCACCCCTCTGTACGTGGAAAGTATCATCTGAGCTAAGCCATGACGATTCTCAATGCCTATGAAGTCATGTCTAACACGTAGGCCTGGGGAAATAGACACAGGCCAGTATGCACATGGCGTGGTGAGCTACTAAATGCCATGAGAGGAGAAGACACAAAATGTTCATGACATAGACTACTCAGTGGGAAAACAGGACAGAAAAAAAATTAATGTGTACAATCTGATCCACTTAAAAAAAAGAATATATACGTATATATATTATATAGTGAAAGTGTTAGCTGCTAAGTTGTGTCCGATTCTTTGTGACCCCATGGACTGTGGCCCTCCAGGCTTTTCTCTCCTTGGAATTCTCCAGGCAAGAATACTGGAGTGGGTAGCCATTCCCTTCTCCAGAGGATCTTCCCAACCCGGGGATCAAATCCAGGTCTCCTGTACTGCAGGCAGATTCTTTACTGTCTGCGCCACCAGGGAAGGTCTATATATATGTATGCTGCTCCTGCTGCTGCTAAGTCGCTTCAGTCGTGTCCGACTCTGTGTGACCCCAGAGACAGCAGCCCACCAGTCTCCCCTGTCCCTGGGATTCTCCAGGCAAGAACACTGGAGTGGGTTGCCATTTCCTTCTCCAATGCATGAAAGTGAAAAGTAAAAGTGAAGTCACTCAGTCCTGTCCTACTCTTAGCGACCCCATGGACTGCAGCCTACCAGGGTCCTCCTCCCATGGGATTTGCCAGGCAAGAGTACCGGAGTGAGGTGCCATTGCCTTCTCCATATATACANTGAAGTTATAACATCCTGGCTTCCCATTCTCCCTAAATTTTGGTTACTGCAATTCCCGGCCCCATGACTTTGTGAATCCCATTTAATCACCAGATCCTCCCCCACTCTTTCCTGACTTTCCTTTTGTCATCCCTAAGTTTGGCCAAGCTCCTGACTCTCATCTCATCTTTCTGAGTCCACTGCATATATTGTGTGACTTTTCAATGATTCCTATAGCACATAAAACAGCGTTCAAGTCTATGGTTTATTTTGAATGTACCGAGGAGTCATATTAAAATTCTGTCAACAGGGGGAGCTCAAAGAACAGCTTAAAATAAAATTATCCAGTTTCAGCAAACTTGGGGGAAAAAAAAAGAAAATCATTCTGATATAACTGCATGATTTTGTTATTAATCAGAAAATGAGAGGAAATAAATTCAAAATGAGATAAATAGGCAGTGTTAATGAGACATTGTTTTTCTATAGTGGAAGCTGATTTACTTAGATCTCTGTCTCTAGAGAAATTCAAGTAGATTCTGATTTTACATTCACAAAGATGACAAAGTACTGAAGAATTCAGCTATTTAATTTATTCCCACTTGATTTGTTTTCCTTAAGAAGAGTTTAGAAGCTTTGTGCTTAGTCTATTCAGACTTAGTAAATACTATTCAGAGAGGTCACTGCATGAAATGCTGTTTGCAACTTTGGTGAAAATTCCAAGATTTGTGAAACAGACTTTTATTTGTAATGTGCTACTGTTTTAATTAGGAAGTCTGAAAAACCTTTATGGATTTCTACAAGGTGGGAAGAATACCCCCTATTTGTTTGGTTTACTAGAATATTCTTAAACTCAAAAGCTTTGTTCCTGTTGGATCTGGGCTGAGAAACCTGTTTGACAGTCTGCTGTAAGCCAAGGTTGTACCTTGGGAAGAAAGCTTAGCTCATCCTTGGTGGAGCGGTGATATCTGGCAAAAGAACTTTAAGACATGGGTAAGAGAATGAAGAATTCTTGGAAGGGAAAAATGTAGAGCATGAAAACTGTTGTGATGGGTCTTTGTGGTTTTGTGGGGTGGGCTAGATTGGCTGTAATCGAATGCTGGATTTATAAAGTGTATTTTCTTCCAAATAATTTGAGGAAATTTCTCATAGAGCTGTAACACTAAAGCCAGGAGATTTAATCCATACCAACCACACCAGAAATAAGCCTCATTGCTTTCTAACTGCATCATGTAGGTGATCTTACACATGCAGTTTTCTCTGAGCATGGAGCATTGGGCATTATGACTCTGATCTCTTAGAGGAAAAAAAATGCAATATTTCTCTATCAGATCATTTGCCAAGGGTCATATTTTCAGTCACTGTCAGAATGGACTCAAGCCCAGGTTTTCTAATTCCAAATACATAAGGGATAGAGAAGTGCCCTACTATCTGCTAAGTCGCTTTAGTTGTGTCCAACTCTATGCCACCCCATAGACGGCAGCCCACCAGGCTCCCCCGTCCCTGGGATTCTCCAGGCAAGAACACTGGAGTGGGTTGCCATTTCCTTCTCCAATGCATGAAAGTGAAAAGTGAAAGTGAAGTCGCTCAGTCATGCCCCACTCTTAGCCACCACATGGACTGCAGCCTACCAAGCTCCTCTGTCCATGGAATTTTCCAGGCAAGAGTACTGGAGTGGGTTGCCATTGCCCTAGTATCAAGGTCAACTAGATAGATGATTTCCAAAGCCACTTCCAGTTCAGGATTTGGCAACTCTGTTATTTACTGACAAACTCGAACACCTGGGCTGCATCAGTTTGTTCTTTTAATTGATTCATCCACTGAAGTGCCAACCTTCAGTGATATATGAGTGATTATGAGATATATGAGTAAAGTAATTGATACCATAAAGTAATAGAACTGTTTTTCGCTTGTGATTTTCACATACTGGGTCATGATTTTCAAAGACTTACCTCTTACCTGTGGAAAATGAGTGATATTATGATATTCTATAATAATGAACTGACTAAAGAAATTACAGCAATACAATGCAACCACTTTAAATCATGTCCTCCAAGAGTAAGTTTATGGAAAACTGTTCACTTCACATTGCTATGTGATGGAAAGCAGGTTATGAAACATTGTGTGTATATATACATTTAAAGTAATGTATACATATAAAGTTTAGAATGATGTGAACCAAAACATTAATCGTTGTTTGCTTAGGAGGAGGTTATATGCAACTTCTGTGCTCTTCTTTTTAAAACAAAATTTCTTATACAGTTGGCAATTATCAAGTTTTACATTTGTAATTAGAGAAACATGAATTTGATTTTATATAAAAATATAAAGGGCAGTTTAGAGCTTTTCCCCTTTTCATACTGTTCAGGAGCTTTATAAAAATAAGACATTATAGGATCATTTCCTAGAAAAATGCCTCTGGAGAAAACATTTCCTACCTCATTTCCTTTGTTTCCAGCACTAGACTTCATTTCCTTTGGCTGCTGTGGAAAAGGAAACAACAGTGTTTAGATGGAGAAGCATTATCTGCTAAATACCAAGTTGGCTGTACCTATTACAGCGGTATTCCAGTCAGAATTCTGACTTCTAGAACAGTAATCCAGATATCTTCTAACACACTGAAACCGAACATAGCTGCCCAGATTCAACAGAAAGAGCTTCCCGTTTCATCTCATGAGATGCCACTTCAGGAAGTTTCATTGAAATAAGGGAGCAAGCCGGTATAAGACTGTTTTTCAGCCACATTTTGGAAAGAGGAAATCATATTGGGATGTTTAAGAATATATTCAGCACCCCTCTGTACGTGGAAAGTATCATCTGAGCTAAGCCATGACGATTCTCAATGCCTATGAAGTCATGTCTAACACGTAGGCCTGGGGAAATAGACACAGGCCAGTATGCACATGGCGTGGTGAGCTACTAAATGCCATGAGAGGAGAAGACACAAAATGTTCATGACATAGACTACTCAGTGGGAAAACAGGACAGAAAAAAAATTAATGTGTACAATCTGATCCACTTAAAAAAAAGAATATATACGTATATATATTATATAGTGAAAGTGTTAGCTGCTAAGTTGTGTCCGATTCTTTGTGACCCCATGGACTGTGGCCCTCCAGGCTTTTCTCTCCTTGGAATTCTCCAGGCAAGAATACTGGAGTGGGTAGCCATTCCCTTCTCCAGAGGATCTTCCCAACCCGGGGATCAAATCCAGGTCTCCTGTACTGCAGGCAGATTCTTTACTGTCTGCGCCACCAGGGAAGGTCTATATATATGTATGCTGCTCCTGCTGCTGCTAAGTCGCTTCAGTCGTGTCCGACTCTGTGTGACCCCAGAGACAGCAGCCCACCAGTCTCCCCTGTCCCTGGGATTCTCCAGGCAAGAACACTGGAGTGGGTTGCCATTTCCTTCTCCAATGCATGAAAGTGAAAAGTAAAAGTGAAGTCACTCAGTCCTGTCCTACTCTTAGCGACCCCATGGACTGCAGCCTACCAGGGTCCTCCTCCCATGGGATTTGCCAGGCAAGAGTACCGGAGTGAGGTGCCATTGCCTTCTCCATATATACATACACATATACATATATATATGAATGAAAATGTAAAAATAAGGATGTCAATTGTGTTATGTCAAGGTGTTGGGATCATATCGGTGGTTTTTAATTTTTAAAATTTTGCTTCGCTAATTTTCCATATTTACTTTGGTATTAAAAATTGATAAAAGGTATTATATAAAAGGTAATATATATGAAAATGCTTTACAACTAGAAAAGCATCATGAAAACTAAAGTTTTGTTATTTTATATTTTATCCTTCCTGGAATAGAGACTCAACCACTTTTTGGTATGTTTTTTGTCCTTCCTTTTTCAAATGACTCCTTTGGGAGTCAGGTATCTCTAAGTTAAGAGCCCTTTATAGCTTCACTTATTAGCAATCATTGGCCATTATTGAAAGTTTCTTGAGAATAGGAATTGAATTTGAGCAAAAGAGTGCTAGTTATAAGAATGGAATTCCAGTTGAGCTATTTCAAATCCTGAAAGATGATGCTGTGAAAGTGCTGCACTCAATATGCCAGCAAATTTGGAAAACTCAGCAGTGGCCACAGGACTGGAAAAGGTCAGTTTTCATTCCAAT
>SJYW01051905.1:1098214-1126046 GCA_006410735.1 Raphicerus campestris
AAGAAGAGGCTTGAACTAATTCCAAAGATCCCCTGAAGTAGGAGAAATCATGGAACAAAGTGTTTTCAGTATTTCATAAGTGCACATGGTCTCCTTGGAGAGATGTCACAAAAACTTACCTGAAAGTTAGTATCTTTAATGATAGATTTTGCTTTCAGTACTATATTTAATTGGGCTTTCCAGGTGGTGCCGGGGTAAAGAATGCACCTGCCAATGCAGGAGACATAAAGGACATGGGTTCCATGCCTGGATCAGGATGATCTCCTGGAGGAGGGCTCTGGCAATCCACTCCAGTATTCTTGCCTGCAGAATCTCATGGACAGAGGAGCCTGGCAGGCTACAGTCCACAGGGTTGCAAAGAGTCAGACACAACTGAAGCAACTGAGTGAGCAGGCACGAAATTTAATAAAATGTAAAACAGCTAAATAAATTACTGAATAGACTGTGAGAAGTCTATATACATAGTTCTGATTCATCTTCCTGTCTCTCCACAGCTCTTGTAAATGGCTAGTGAGAGCTGGAAATCACTATTGGTAGGCAGAGAAGAGATGGAAAACAAGAAGTGAAGGGAAGAGAGGAAGAGAAGGAGACCAAGAGGGAAGGAAAGACAGAAAGAAGAGGAAGTATTCACACAACTTGTTTAAGAGTATTCTGAAAAGAATAATATTAGAAGGACAAATACCATTTTATTTCATGAATCTATATTTCTTATGCATAGACGTGTGTGCATGCTAAGTCAATTCAGTGGTGTCAGACTGTTTGTGACCCTATGGACTGTAGTCTGCCAGGTTCTTCTGACCATGGCAAGAATACTGGAGTGGGTTCTCATGCCCTTCTCCAGGGATCTTCCTGACCCAGAGACCGAACCCGCGTCTCTTATGTCTCCTGAACTGGCAAGCAGGCTCTTTACCTCTAGAGTCACCCGAGCAACATTACACATAGATGATGGACTCTAAGAACAAGCTAACTCGTGGCTAATTTTAATCCAGACACAGGAGTGCTCAGGTTCTGCACTGAATCCTTCCAAATACTTGGAAATGTCTTAGAGTTTATAAGTATGCATTTCAGTTTTATCTAATACACAGTTAACAAAGGGAAGATCAGAGATATGATGGCCAGTATAAATGTCATTGTTCATCATTAAAATGCCTTTTCCCAAAAATTCAAAAAGAAAAAATAATTTGAGGTATATATGTGACCGAGATTCTTCAAGTGGTTCATATTATACTTTTCCCCAGGTGGAATGATTTTGAGAGTGTGTGTGAATGTGCTTACCTAGCAACTATCCTGCCGTTGTTATATTTTTATAGCACAAGAATATAAGATTGTTTTTTACATTTACATGAGAGAATCTTTTTCTTTTTTCTTGTTCTGCTCCTGGCATGTGAATGCAGTGATGGTTGTTATTTTTAAGTACTGAGAACAAATACCCCTTGAGGCCCCAGAATTTAACCCTCATGTCTAAGCTTACAAGACTTTAAAAGTTGTCCCAGAGAATTCTTCCCCAGAAAGATAAGGCTGTAAAGTAGATACAACTTTATTGCTTCTTCTGTGTCTTTAGAAAAAGTCATTTATCTAAACAATAAAGTGTTCAACCAACCTCTTTCCCAAGACAGTAGATCACTGGACTGGTCAAATCCACTTGCATATCAAAGAACTGTTTATTCACCAATATTCACTCTGTGCCTCCCTGTGTCTCCCTATCCATCACTCTTATATTGAGAACTATGATCAATAACGTCAGTTCAATCCCACACTGAAATACATGCCTTAAAGCATTGGCAAGGGGATCCCAAACATTAAAAATATCAGCTTTAAAACCCTCTTAGAAGATACATTAAACTTCAGTCAAGATAGTGTTCTCCCAGCTGTAGTCAGTAAAAATGTCATTCTGGAGTTCTCTTTGGAGGGTAGACACTGCTTTTATTATTTATTATAAAGAAGTATTGAATTTTAGTGGGAGCTCCCTAGGAGAATAGGCTCAGAATCTAGACTTAGTCTGTGAACAGTGTCTAATATGAGTCAATGGACTATATGTATTAGTGTGAAGTAATCATTAATTATGAACATGTATTAACATAAAATATAATCATTATTTAGTGAAATCTTTGGAACTTATTTACTTAATATTTTTCTAATTTGGCTATGAATGTGAATGTTTTTAATATTTTAAATGTCAATTTTCTTTTAATAAACCTGAAATATCATGTTCATTCATGTTATGTAGGAAGAGAATGTTGAAATCAATTTAAGCTAATTGATCATTTATTTTATGTAGCTGTAAACAGACTTTCAGTTATAAGAAAAATTNTCTTCTTCTGAATGTAAATGTTTTTAATATTTTAAATGTCAATTTTCTTTTAATAAACCTGAAATATCATGTTCATTCATGTTATGTAGGAAGAGAATGTTGAAATCAATTTAAGCTAATTGATCATTTATTTTATGTAGCTGTAAACAGACTTTCAGTTATAAGAAAAATTTATTTTCATCAAACTGCTTGTTCTTAAGCATTAGTTTTAAAAACTTTGTTTATGTTTCATTGAATTTATAATATATAATACTTTCTTCTTTAACACATTTAAATGGCTTTTTAACCTTTGGAGATCAAAGAAGGGAAAATCTTATTAAATTTTATAAAATACAAGGTGCAACTTAAGATCTTGGGACTTTCAGAAGACCTGAAGTTCAACAATATTTTTTCAAACAGCTATTTTACAGTATCTATAAAACCCACCATAATTGAATATGGCTTTCAATGTGGACTGCTATGATTTTGCAAACTTTTCCTCATATAGAGTTTTGGTTTTGAGCTGAATCTAAAAGAATATGCCACTTTTATAACTGGTTTTACATTTCTAAAGAAGATAAGTAATAAATGTTTATTTCCTTAAAAAAAATTGAACTGGAGGCATGCTACTTTTAAGCTGAACCTAAATGTTCATTTATGTGAACATAGCATTCTTTTTCATATAATCTTTTGAAAATTGATATTTTAAATACAATAACATTATTAGGACCATATTTATAATATCACAGGATGAATGTGTTTGATCCTCCAAATTCTCCCCTTTCATAGAGCTCCACTTATTTACCAAGGAAGTCTGATTATAGTCAAAGTTATTGAACTATTCTCCAGTTCACATATTAAAATAGTGAATTCTTTCATTCTAAATTATGTTCCTAATAAATACAATCATTATTCAAATTGCTCATAGGACATTTAAATTAACATCCAATAATTCTTTGTTTTGGAATTCCACACACATCTCAAAGTGGGCATTTCATTTTACTCTAAAATAAAAATACTCACCAAAGTGTTGAAATTACCTCCAAAAGATAATCACATCAATTATAGGTGGTATTTTGTGTATTTTGTAATGTCAGCATCTTTCATATTATTATTTTTCCTTAACAAGAACCCTAATTTGCACTGTTTTTTTAAAATATGCAGAATAAGTTGAACAACTTTTTCTTTTGTTTGTTAAGCATCATTGATTTAAACAAGAAGCAAATTGCAAAACCTAGGAAAACAATAACTGCTACAATTACCCCAAGGGTGGTGGGGTGGATTGAGACAGACCTTTGCTTTTGCCAGTAATAGGCAGATTGTACGCCATTTTTCACACTAAGTTCAGAGGTACACTTTTCTTTTAAATTGTCACATCAAATAAGTAAATTGAACACAAGAAATAATTTATATTATTCAGGCTAAAATTAGCAATGGGAGAGCAGTATGATGTTGCTTAGGATGGCATGTAGCTAATGGAAAATATGGTAATGGATGTATCTTGAGTGTCACTTCAAGACTAAATTCAGTTTACTGAATAATCACAATAATAATTCCCTTTTGGCTTTTCACTACCAGCTTCTTCTCATGCTTTATTTTTGCATTGTTTCAGAATCATTGCTTCTATTCACAAAATCTCAAATGTCATATTTACATGTGACCTGGAAGAAGGATCAGACTTCATCTCTCCAAGAGGAAGATAAGTTTCCAGCCATTTCTTGATGAGGTATTGCATTTAATGTTCACTTCTTTAGGCGGGTGTGCACAGCAGAAAGACAAGGCAAAACAGAGTTACGGTTAATGTCAATTGTTCAGGGAAGGGAGAAAAGGACAAGTCTNAGGATCAGACTTCATCTCTCCAAGAGGAAGATAAGTTTCCAGCCATTTCTTGATGAGGTATTACATTTAATGTTCACTTCTTTAGGCGGGTGTGCACAGCAGAAAGACAAGGCAAAACAGAGTTACGGTTAATGTCAATTGTTCAAGGAAGGGAGAAAAGGACAAGTCTTTCTAAGAGCTTGTTTCGAACATGCAAAGTAAGATGTCCAAACAATTAGGGCTCTCATTTACTTTTCTTAACAAAGTTAAGTCTATTTTAATGATATAAAAATGGAAATTAAAACATTAATCTCTTTTTGTTGTGATTTATAACATACTGGTAAATTTAAAACTCTGAGTGTTCAAGTTTGAATGCCAATACTAATCAAGAGATAAAACAAGAGGGATGAGGTTATATGCTTTGTTTTAAAAATAGAATAGATCTTTGAATTGCGATTAGAAATCAACTCTTTGTCATCCAGTTTGGGGATAAAAACTGCTTCTTTAAGAAGTGTGTAGTAATTTTATGCTTCAGTTGGAAAAGTTCTATTTTATCTATTGATCACTCTTTTTTTTTAAACTTTTTATCTTATAGTATAACCGAACAATGTTGTAATAGTTTCAAGTGGACAGCAAAACAACTCTGTCATACCACATGCATGTATCCATTCCCCCTCAAATGCCCCTCCTGGCCAGGCTCCCACACAACATTAAGCAGAATTCCCTGTGCTATACAGTAGGACCTTGTAGATTATTCATTTTAAATCGAGCAATGTATATATGTAGCTCCCAAATTTCCTAACTATCCCTTTCTCCCATATCCATTAAAAATTTGTTGAGTACCTATTTATGTGTCAGATGCTATTGAGTCCTTTTCTTCTTTAATTTTACAACCATCTATCAGCAGAGATAGTATTAATTCCGTTATATGACAAAAGACACTGAAGCTCAAAGAATTCATGTAATCTCTAAATATAGTTAAAGCATATGGTGGAGACAAAATTTGAACTAAGATTTACTTAATTCTAACAACAATTCTCAATATAGTAGACCTTCTCCTAGGAACTTTTTCTGTTAAATTACCGCTTACTTTTGCCTTGATTCTATATTTATTGTTCTTTATTTCAATGGTCAGTCTTAGAAGACATTAAAATCCTAGAATTTGTTTTTTAAGAGGACTTCTCTCTTGACTGAGAATAACTAAATGATACTTTTATAACTCCTGACTTTTTAATATATTTTTATATTTAATAAATTTATGTATTTACATAATGTGCATTAAAAGTTTGTTTTAGTCTATATATTTTATTGTTACACATTTGCATATTCTAGTTTTATATTAAATTCTACTTTAAGTTTATATTTTAATTTTTTTCAGGCAACATGGACTCATCAGTTTTGTGTGTGAATAGTGATGAATGTGTTAGGTAGTTAGAATAGTAGAAAGGAGTCCAGTATAGTGGTGGCTAAAAGACAAGGGAAAACCCTGAGAAAATAGAACAAAGGAAGGTCAGAGGACCGGAGTGAGGAGCCCAGGTAGAACAACAGCACTCCTGGCTAGCCAGTTTACATAGGGCAGGCCCAGAAGGGAGGAATAAACTTATAAAAAGAGGAGCCAAAGGGCCGGGACGGAGGAGGTTACGCTCCCCTGACAAATCTGATATAGCAGCAGGGCTTCCCTGATGGCTCAGCTGGGAAAGAACACCTGCAATGCTGGACCTGGGTTTGATCCCTGGGTTGGGAAGAACCCCTGGAGAAGGGAAAGGCTACCCACTCCAGTGTTATGGCCTGGAGCATTCCATGGGCTGTATAGTCCAGGGTGTCGCAAAGAGTTGGACATGACTGAGTGATTGTTATCCTATCCTATATAGCAGCAATGTTCTTGGTGTCAGAGTTGCACAGTCCTGATTGTCCCTGCCCTCCATCCTGCAAGTAGTTAATTGTGGCATCATGGATGTAGCTATAACAGAGGTCCTGATCAAAAGGGAAGCATACATGAACTTGATCATTCAAGCCCCAGGGTGAGATATCAGAGGATGTTAAGAATAGCTTTGATTAGGTAGATCATAGAGCAATAATAAATAGGGTAGTTTCAAAAACTTATAAGTAAACTTATATTCTTGGAGTACTGAGTGAATGAATGTGNCATTCCTTTTTCTTTCCTTCTTCCTTTCTCCCGTCTTACCATCCTTTCCTTCTCTCTTTTCTTTTCTCATTTTTCTCTCTCTTCCATCCTTTTCTCCTTCCTTCCATCCTTACTCTCTTTAATGACGCTGGGGAAAAAAAATGAAGGCAGGGGGAGAAGGGGATGACAGAGGATGAGATGGTTGGATGGCATCACTGACTTGATGGACATGAGTTTGAGCATGCTCCGGGAGTTGGTGATGGACAGGGAAGTCTGGCATGCTGCAGTCCGTGGGGTATCAAAGAGTCAGATATGACTGAGCCACTGAACTGATCTGATCCTTATCCTCTCCTTCCCTTTGTCCTTTATTTTTTTTCTTTCTTTCAGCCTATTTTTGTTGTTTATCTCACAGTAGAATACAAGCTCTTGAAAACAGACTTCTTTTGTTTAGAAGCTGCACTGTTCTAGGAACTATTTGGTGCCAGAGGATCTGTGGTGAATAAGACCTAGCCTTTGGGGATCATGTCTGACTGTTGACTATGACCTTGACTGGGGCTGTGGGCCAGAATGCCTAAGTGTGACCTCTCCATGTGGTCTCTCCTGTCTCATGACACATGATAGGCTGGTTTCAAGGAAGAGCATCTCAAGAGAAAGCTTGATAGAAATCGTGGTGACTTTTCTANTGCCAGAGGATCTGTGGTGAATAAGACCTAGCCTTTGGGGATCATGTCTGACTGTTGACTATGACCTTGACTGGGGCTGTTGGCCAGAATGCCTAAGTGTGACCTCTCCATGTGGTCTCTCCTGTCTCATGACACATGATAGGCTTGTTTCAAGGAAGAGCATCTCAAGAGAAAGCTTGATAGAAATCGTGGTGACTTTTCTAGCCTCATAGTCATGCATTGTCAATGGTGCCATTTTCCGTTCTTCAGAAGAAAGCAATAACTCATATTCCAGGGAAGAGTAAGCAATCTCTATCTTTTTTTAATGGGAGGAATGTGAACATGTTTTAAACCACCATAGCCCTTCCTCTGTGAGCCACAAATTACCTACATGTCTTCAACATGAAAAATATCTCATCCCCTTATAAGGTCTCCTAACAGGCCCTTCAGTATTGGGTCCAGGATTTCATTACTCATATCAGGTCAATGTTACAAGAGACTGGGGTGTCATCACTTGACTATAGCTGCTTGGGTAGTTTCTCTCAATTTAAAGGTCTTGAATTAAATAAAAGTCATCTGATACCTAGACAGATGGTGCCTCATACAATGGCGCCACAGACATAGAATAGTGTCTCATGTGAAAAAATAGAACAGGAAGTATAAAGCAGTCAACTGCCCATAGTAATTCTGAATTCTAGCCCAGCACAGGTTGCTAGTCCGAATTTCCTGAAACAGTTCTCAAAGGTCTTAGAGCTGCCCTCTAGGTTCCTGGCTCCACCCTTTGAGTTTTCTTTACTTTTACATGAAATATGGCTGGTTGTTTGTAGCTGATTATTTTCCTTAGTCTTCTTACTGCCTGTAATAGTTCTGGAGCCCAAGGGATGCTTTTAACTTCGTAATGCTTCTTCCCTTTTTGAGTTCAAGCTGATACAATTAAAAAAAAAAAAATCCTAGACAAAAGACACGCCCTCAAAAAAAAATCCCTTCAAGATGAGTTCTGCTCTACTTTAGGGTTCCCTGGAATGTTACTGTGGAGACAGTTCTCTCAAGACTCTTACAGGGCCTTTAGTCTGTTTGAATGCATCTATATGACACCTCCTTAAATCTTTCTGAGGTCTTAACAAAGGATTTTACAGTTATATCTTTGGTTTTATCTTTAGATCATGTTTTTCTGAGAGTGCCCTAGATTTGATCTTTGCCTGGAAGCTGTTTTTTAATTATAGCATCTTTTGCAATCTGGAGAGTCTGGGAATAAGGAACCATTTTATTTTTGAATCCAGCAAGCCTAGGCTCCTTTATATTTAACAGTGCTTTATTTAACTTTTCCCTCTCCACTCATATTAAGTAATTAAAGAAGCTGGGCAGTACCCTAAGCACCTTCCTGGAAATCTCCTCAGCTGGATGATCTAATTCCTTGGGTACATTTTTCACCTTTTGATAAGAGGAATTTCAAAGAAGTTGTAGACCTCTGTGAAAACCATCACAGTGTCCAAGTGCAATGACAAACATGAGATTAAAGAAAGATCTCTGAGTCAGGAGCCTAAACAGATTCTAACTCCCAACTTTATCACTAATAGTAAAATGACCTTATCCAGATGAAAACGTAGAAGAATTTTGTAATAAATAAAGGTATGGGTGATTATCTTAAGAAAAATTAGGCATCTCTATCAAGCAAATCATTTTAACAAATGGAAAAACAGAATGTGGTTTAATCTAACACAGGTATATACTTTTTCATGTTGAAGCTTTGAAGACCTCTGATGATGTTTCTATTTTATAAAATATTTCCAAAACATCCAATTATGAATATANGTGTGTGTGTGTGTGTGCTTGTGTGTGTGTGCATGCATACATGTGCAAGTAGTGTTTCTGTGTGTGTATGTGTATTAGATGTGGATCTGAGAAGGACAGAACCTACAATTTCCCCTCTGATTTCCAATAATTGCAGATGTCTTCATGACTGGTATTAGATAGGGTGACTCAATCCCAGTGTTCCCAGGATGGTCCTGGTAATACATGTTCCAGTGTGTTTAGTAGCATTTTTTCTGAACCTGCTGAATCAGAGAATTTAAAGGCCGAGCAATCTGTTTTAGAAGCCTCCCAAGTAATTCTGATCTGCTTTCATGTTTGAAAAACTACATATTAGGTGATATGTGTAATGCTATGGGGTCCATTTTTGTTTGATATATTCTGATAATTGATTGTGGGGAAAACTAGAACAAGAACTAGTTTCAGGCATTGAGCTGTCATTGGAACTGCTCATTGTGTATGGAAAACTCTAACTGAGCAGCCTTTGACAAAGGAATTGATAACAATTAACTTTAAGCACCAGTGATTAACCTTAAGTAGCCTAGGCTGCTCCCCCAGGAAAGACAATTTTCTCAGAGTTTAAAGAGAAGCTGTAGCTATTTAGCATGTGGATTGGTCCACACACAAACATTTTTTGACGATTCCATTGTGGCTTCTGTAAAATACTATTGTTTTTTCTTTTTTAGTGTAAGTATAACATTCAGAGGAAAGACAGTGGAAAATCAACTCTAATGAATCCCTACTATGCTTTTGGCACATACCTAATTTAACAGAAGAGGTAATTGATTCTCAAAATGGTTCAGTAAAGAGCTCCAGATAAACTAGCACAGATAGAAAATTTTGTGTAAATTCAAAACTCATGCCAACTATTGAGGGGACAGAATAGGATGAAAACTCTCTCCATCTCATAACAAAATAATGATTTCATGTAACACCATGAGGAGCATTAGTCAAATCAATGAACCTGTGGTATCTCCAGCTCCTTTTTCTGGCTTAAGTATGAACAAAATAAAAGCATTACTGGATCCACTGTATAGCACAGGAAACTCTTCTCAATACTCTATCTGGGAAAAGAATCTTAAAAAAATATTGGATATATGCATATGTATGACTGATTCACTTTTCTGTACAGCAGAAACACAACACTTTACATCAACTATACTACAAAAATTAAAAAAAAAATTGCCAAAAAAATATTTGACAATTACTGAGTGTTTTCTGGCAGGTACAATGCTACATATTTGACACATATAAAAGTCTCAACAAATTTTTACAACATATGTAGAAGGTAAATTCTGTCACCATCATCACTCTCTTATTGCAACAAACAATACAATGACTTATTCACAGTCGTTCAGCAAATTATTCTGGGAACTGGGATGTGAGTCTAGACAACCTGCTTCCTCCATGCTCTTAATATGGATGACATCTCACCCTTGAACTCTTTTACTACTCATATAACCTGACACTCTTGCAGGAAGGGGGACACATTTCAGGGCTCAAAATTGAGCTCTTGTCTAACACTCGGAAATGAATTGTCTGAGGAGACACATGTGCTGACAAAGCAAGATATTTTATTGGGAAGAGGCACCCAGTCGGAAAACAGTAGGTTAAGGGAACCCAGAAGGACTGCTCTGCCATGTTGCTTGCAGTCTCAGGTTTTATGCTGATAAATCCTATCAGCATAACGGAAACTAATCCGTTTCCGGTTGTCTTTAGCCAGTCATTCTGACTCAGAGTCCTTCCTGGTGGTGCACGCATTGCTTAGCCAAGGTGGATGCGAGAGAAAAGAATTCTGGGAGGTGGTCGGATGTTTCCCAAACTCTTCTGGTTGGTGGTGGCTTATAAGTTCCATGTTCCTTACCAAGAAAGACCTCCTGTCATAAAACAACTCAGGCAAATGGTTACTAGGGTGCCTGCCCAGGGTGGGCAGTTTCAGTCAATGTGTGTCCCCTAATAATACTGTAAGGACTTTCCTCACGCAATAATGCCCAGGGCTCCCTGGAGAATTAATTTTTAAGGGTCTGTCTCTTTCAAGGGCATCCATAGCACACCCCCAAGAAATGATCCTCTTCTTTCCCATTCACAGGGTGGTGATGCTTATGACCTCTAGACACCCAAAGAAATATCCCACCTTTCCCAAGTTCCCCTCTGTAATCTGGGTGTCATCACACTGTAATGCAACCAATGGATTCTCCTCCAGGATAAGCATCATCCACACAAAAGTCTTGTACACATTTGCCTTTCTCCCCTTTCAGAATACTCTCCTTTTCCTGGAAAAGGACAAATTGATGGTCCTGATAACTTAATGGCTAAGAATGATTTAGTTCCTCTAGGGACTGCAATCTGATCCCAAACATCTGATTATTTTCCCCTTCACATCTTAATCCCTAGTGAGAAAAGGCCCATGGAGATTCTGTCTCACTAGGTGTTCACAGGGAGGCAAGTTTGTGTCAGCAGCTCTCACCCTGGGGAAAAAGCGCATGGATTTTTCCTCATTATTTTTGGGAGGCCTAATTGCACTTCTTCTGNGGACAAATTGATGGTCCTGATAACTTAATGGCTAAGAATGATTTAGTTCCTCTAGGGACTGCAATCTGATCCCAAACATCCGATTATTTTCCCCTTCACATCTTAATCCCTAGTGAGAAAAGGCCCACGGAGATTCTGTCTCACTAGGGTGTTCACAGGGAGGCAAGTTTGTGTCAGCAGCTCTCACCCTGGGGAAAAAGCGCATGGATTTTTCCTCATTAATTTTGGGAGGCCTAATTGCACTTCTTCTGCAAGAATGTCCATTTATCATTACTAGCTCCATCTTTTACCCAGAGATAAAACACTCTTTGGGGAGGAAAATAAGACACATGTACTTGGCTGATGAGAAGAATTGGGATTGGAAGGTTTGGCCATAGCTATGGGAGGTTGTGGCAATATGGAATATCGGAATATTGTCCATCAGGATAAACCCCCCTTGACCCCAGGGGAAGTGTGGGCAGGGATATGGTGGAGGGAGAGAAAAGCAGTCAAAATCATAGTACAGTCATAGTATTTTTAAGGAAAAATATCATTTTGATATTAATAGTAATGGAAAAGAGTGCAGAATAGGAACAAAGGCATGCTTATAAATTATTGTGACTGTTTAAAAAGTCACCTACTATTAGTTAGATGGTGCTTTAAAATAAATGAGTTCTATGTTTGCTCATAACCATCTCTTTTGACTTTATAATTATGTATGAAAAGTATTTCTGTCACTTGACATTCTAAGGAATATTTAGGGGTATGGGATTTAATGCTGGTTGCATGAAGGTATTGTAATCTGAGCTCAAGTCAATAGCTAATTATAATTATTTGGTATAATGCTCAAATATGTGTGTGTGTGTGTGTGTGTGTGTGTATACTTTGACTTAAGTTTTAATGTGTCAGTTTTAACCATGTCTCTATATAAATAAATTATGTGGTGCGGTGGCATATAGAATCTTAGCTTCAAATATTGTCATATTGACATATTGAAATAGGTACCATTCAAAATTAATTTATTTTCAATAAATTTTTAATTATGTCCATGAATACATACATTCTTTAAGACTATAGGATCAAAGGACACAGAGATTTTTAAGAAGTTAAGCAGATTATGATAGTGAGTTATGAAGTAGTGTTAAGAGTTTTTGTTCCATTTAGACTAATTTGGCCATTTTATAAAATTTCATATTTAAATTAAAATAAGGTAAAATTTTTTGCATGGGCCTCCCAGGTGGTTCAGTGGTAAAGTATCTGCCTGCCACAGCAGGAGTCACCAGTTTGATCCTTGGGTTAGGAAGATCCCCCTGGAGAAGGAAATGGCAACCTAGTCCAGTATCCTTGCCTGGGAAATTCCAGACATAAAGGAGCCTGGCAGGCTACAATCCATGGGGTCACAAAAGAGTCAGACATGATACAGCAACTAAACAACAACAACAAAATTTTAGCATAATGATCAAAATTAATTTTTTAGAAAATTAAATGTTATATGTAAAAATTTTAATTAAAAAAATACTTTCAAAGATTGAAAGCTTCAACAGTTCATGATTTTTGCTGAGTCTTTGTGATCTATAGACCTAAGACTAGATCCTAATGACAACTGTATTTCCTTAGAAAACGCATTGTTTGAAAAAGCTGGACTCTTTTTACCTAAGTTTCCACCACAGTGTAGATGAATAATTTTTCTGCCAGTAACTTGCTCTGTCATTGCCAGGTGAAAAGTTTTCAGGACTTATGGAGCATGTCCTATATCAGAGGTACCAGACAGAATCTCTTTACCTTTAAAAGGATGTATGATAAAATTTGACATCTCATTTCTAAGGGTGTTTGTGCACAGCTGATTATACAATTGCATCTTTGTTCTACTGTGGTTGCCACTGCTTGTCAATAAATGGAGCTTCTGGGATACCCACAGTCACCTAAAAATTAATTCACATTAAGTACAGTTTTAAGGTATCTATTTTGCACATGATAATAAACATAAGAACTACTAACCCAATAATCCAACCACCAGTGATCAATTTATCTTTGAACAGATGGTGTTGTGACAAATGAGCCAAAATGTAGGAACCATGGCAAGATCCCAGGAAATGCAAACAGATGTTTACGGCACAATGATTGTGATCACATTCACTTACATATTCGTTGAGTGCTGGTGCCTTCTGCCGCAAAGGGATCTTTATTTTGTAAAAGGGGCTTTAATGTCTGCATGAGTGTAATCAACAGTTCCCTCAACGTTAGGAACACTCACTTGATACCAATGTAAGCATCTCATATATTATAAGTATGTCTACAGGACAGAAATACAGCAAATACTCAGTGTTCAGCCTTTACTCATAGGTGTCATGTAATTTGGGTTATAGATTTCTTCAGCTCCATTTCCTACTAGCCTAACAAGAAAGTAGCAGTCATTCCATGGTGTTGCTGTTGTTCAGTCCCCAGTTGTGTTCAACTCTTTATGATTCCATGGACTATAGCACTCCAGGCCTCCCTCTCCCTCACCATCTCCCAGAGTTTGCCCAAGTTCATGTTCGTTGCATCAGTGATACCATCCAGCCATCTCATCCTCTGATACCCTCTTCTCCTTTTGCCCTCAATCTTTCCCAACATCAGGGACTTTTACAAGGAGTAGTCTGTTCACATCAGATGACCAAAATGCTGGAGCTTCAGCTTCAGCATCAGTCCTTCCAATGAATATTCAAGGTTGATCTCCCTTAAGATTGACTGGTTTGATCTCCTTGCTGTTATATATATATACATACACACACACACACCCCACACACACATGGTGTGTATATATATATCTATATATATATATACCAGTATGTTTACATGTATGAATACCCATGCATGCATAAATGTATGGTTATACATGTATGTCTACACATACATGAATAAATTGAACCTAAAGAAAAACAAAATAATATGACTAATGTTTATTTTGTATATTAGTTTCCTGGGGCCACTACAACAAATTGTTAAAACCTGGGAGGCTTAAATCAACAAAAATGTACTTTCTTACAATTCAGGAGGTCAGAAGTCTGAAGTCAAGCTATCAGCAAAGCAATGCTCCTTTGGGAAGCTCTAGAAGAGGATTTTTTTCTTGCCTTTACAGCTTCTGATGGCTACAGGCATTCCTTGGCTTGTGGTCCCATCACTCTAATCTCTGTCTCAACAGTCACATTGCTTTTTCATCTTTTCTCTTCTCCTACGTGTTTCTGTCTCAAAACTTCCTATAATGAGAATGTATATGATTACATCTAAAGCCCATTTGGATAAACCAGAATAAGCTTTTCTTCACTTAGTCATATCTTTTGTCACATAAAGTAATATTCACACTTTTGCTAGGGGAAATACACTGAATGAAATTGCCCACTTTGGCCAAGAACCATGCTAACCATTTGCATAAGTTATTATACAACAGGATGTCCTGGTAAGGAATACAGAATTAATAAGCCACCATCAATGGGAAGAATTCAGGAAAGATCAAAAGGAGACCCCATGTGTCCTTCCACTTCCCAGAATCCTTCTTACTGGCATCCATCTTGGCTGAGCAATACATGCACCACCAGGAAGAACCTTGAGTCATAATGATTGGCCAAAGACAACCTGGAAACTAACCCCATTGCCATAAAACCCAAGACTGCGAACCGCATGTCAGAGCATTTCTCCTGGGTTCCCTTACCCTACTGCTCTCCACCTGAGTGCCCTTTCCCAATAAAGTCTCTTGCTCTGTCAGCATATGTGTCTTCTTGGACAATTCATTTCCAAGTGTTAGACAAGAGCCCACTCTTGGCCCCTGGAAGGGGTCCCTCTTCCTGCAACACTTCTGTTATATAAGGTAGTAGGGCTTGCTAGATGGCAGAGTGGTGAAGAATCTGCCTGCCAAGAAGGAGATATGGCTTTGATCCTTGGGTTGGGAAGATCCCCTGAAGGAGGAAATGGCAACCCACTCTAGTATTCTTTCCTGAGAAATGCATGGACAGAGAAGCCTGGTGGGCTACAGTCCATGGGGATGCGAAGAGTCAGACACAAATTAGCAACTAAAAAACATCAACAGCAAATTACATTTTCCAGGGATTAGGAAGTGAATGTATCTTTTGGGGGACTGCCATTTGATCCACAATTTATTAATTCAATGATCCTGATGGCAAGGGCATACATTTTGTTCAGCTGAAGATTTCAGTTATTATTACACTAAAATAATTTCCACATAGACATTTTTAAATCCATTATTTGATTTAAATTCAGTGTACTTACTAAAACTTATGCCAAGAATTTTACTTTTCATCTTTAAATCTTTTTTCTTTCACCTCTGATTCTAGAAGGATGATTCTTAATTCTAAGTTGGCAAATGGAAAACGTCAGAAGCGCATAGCCACATATGTCCTGAGAGGCCAAGCAGGACTGACCTTAAAGGGAAAGAAAGAAGCAGCAAAGTCCCATACAAGTACACAAGCTGGAAGTTCAAAATCGGAGATCAAAGGGAGAAAGAGAGAGACAGGGAGACTCAGATGAAGAATATCCTAGGTAAAAGCACATGTTTAAACACACAGACTTATTCTGGAGAGTGAATAGCACTGCACCACTTGAAACTGCTCCCCAGATTGCTTCCTTCTCAGCTTTACACTGGCTCACTTGACAGCATTTGTGTCTCATACTGTGTTTCATGCCCCATTGGTGTTCCCCAGGGCTGAGATATCAGTAATTCCAATTGCTCCCCCATTGCAAACTGGAGGAAGGAAATTTTCTTTCATTTATGACTACATTGCAAAGCAGTGGTTGATATTTCAACTTGTCCAACTGTTACATCTTTTTCTTTGTAATCATGATACACAGGGAGCCAGAAGCATATTCCAGGTTTGAAGACCTCCCAAAGGCAATCAGACTTACAGAATGCTCCACTTCACATATTATGTGACTTTCTATCAGAAGTGTGGAAGAGAGGGCGAGCAGAAAAGAACAACCAGAGCATCCCAAACACATGGATCATGACACGTGAGACAAAAGAAATTCCTCTAGAGCACATTCTTGCACCCAAAACTAGGAGGCAGTACAAATTATACAGGGCCCGATCTTACGTCTTGAAGCAATCTCTTGACTCTGCCTCTTTCCTCAGTACCCTTTCTGTTGATTTCATTTTGCTGACAAACGTCTTGGAGAAGTTGCTTACTCATGGTGATGAAATTTCTTATTTATTTACTCTTAATCCAACTTCGAGCAATGTGGTTCTTATCCCAAATTCCACCAAAATTGTTTTATCAACCATATATTTATTCCTTCAACAAATATCTTACGCCAGAAATTCTGCTTTGTGCTAGTATATGGCAGTGAGTACAACAGTCTCCACACTCATGGAGCTTACAGTCTATTGCAGCCATTCAAAGGATTGGGATTTAAATATTGAGGATCCCAAAGAGCTTTAGTTATATGGATTATCACTGTCAATATTTACTAAGTTAGAATTTATGCCATATATTTTAAAATATGATGTGGCCTGGCTGCCGTGTATGGGGTCGCACAGAGTCGGACATGACTGAAGTGGCTTAGCAGCAGCAGCAGTAGAAACAGAAGAGTTTTAAAATATATCTTGAATGTAGAATCCATATGAATAATGGATTGGGTATACTGAGATTGAACTCCAGATGACATTAATAATAAAATAATTGAGTTGAGGTATAAAGGAAAGATTCACATTTCCATGTATATGTTTTGAGATGTTACTTTTGTTGTGTACTTTACATGTATTTGTTTTATGTTAGAAAAACTCCTTTAAAATTATTTTAAAAGTAAAATAGTCACCTTTACTTCTCTCTTCTTATAGATCTATGTTAATATTGTTAATAGGTAGCAACAGAGCATATCCTAAACTCTAGCCTGTCCATAAATTCAAAAGTTACATCATGTCCTCTCAAAGACCCTGACTGGACTTCTATAGGAAGATTTTCCGTCCTTAGTTTCCTAGTACTTCTCATGGCCTATACATACAGCTTTAGTAGCAATTGGCCAACCTTTCCAACTTAATAGCCAAGAGTGATAATCAGGTTAAATGTATGTGTTTTAGCCAAATCCCACATCTTTTGGTGTTTCCTAAAAATTGCTCTAAGTAGGTCACCTTTTTGGCTCAGTTGTTCTGTTCAGTTCAGTTTTGTTTTCAGCCATGTCTAACTCTTTGCAACCCCATGAATCACAGCACGCCAGGCCTCCTTGTCCATCACCAACTCCCAGAGCCTACCCAAACTCATGTCCATTTAGTCAGTGATGCGAACCAACCATCTCATCCTCTGTTATCCCTTTCTCCTCCTGCCCTCAATCTTTCCCAGCATTGGGGTCTTTTCAAATGAATCAGCTCTTCTCATCAGTATTGGGACAAAAGTATCGAAGTTTCAGCTTCAACATCAGTCCTTCCAATGAACGCCCAGTACTGATCTCCTTTAGGATGAACTGGTTGGATCTCCTGGCAGTCCAAGGGACTCTCAAGNTGCAGCATGTGAACAGTTAGTGCAGCATGTGGGATCTAGTTCCCTGACCAGGGGTTGAACCCAGGCCCCTTGCATTGGGAGCACAGTCTTAGCCACTTGACCACCAGAGAATTCCCTGTGGTGCTTTTGAAACCTCTCTACATCCTTAAGAATCATTCATGGTTTTACCTTTTTCCTGTAGGGTAATACATGAAAATTTTTAGACTCTGTTCAACTCTGTTCACTGTCCAGCCCTTACCAGTTTCTGAACTTTATCACCTACACTCCTTTCCCTGGATACTGAGAGCGAACAAAATGAAGAAACTAATTATTCCCAAATATTTTCTGTACATTTATGCCTTGAGCTTTTTAATGTTTGTCACAGGTTTGACTTCAAACTTCTCCNTTTCCCTGGATACTGAGAGCGAACAAAATGAAGAAACTAATTATTCCCAAATATTTTCTGTACATTTATGCCTTGAGCTTTTTAATGTTTGTCACAGGTTTGACTTCAAACTTCTCCAAAAAATTACCTCGGAATCCTTATAATTTTTCTCTTCAGCACAATTTTGGTTCTTGGCATATGTGATACTTATATGGTCCTTTACTCTAGATGTGCTCAGCTCAGATGGAAGTTCTTAGTCCTATATTTAGAATGGAGGTTCTTGATATTTGGAATGATCTTGATTCAGGACATGAAACAGAGGTTCATTAGTATGTTTTATTTCATGTTCTCTGTGTCTGGCGTGCTATGTAGCCATAGAAGCTACATGATACAAGTTCATAGGTGATAACAGAATACTTTCTCTTTTTTTTCAAAAGAAAAAATTTAAAATATTTTTTGCAGGGTTTTGTCCCTTCTCCATCCCTCGATTCAGTTCAGTTCAGTCACTCAGTCATGTCCGACTCTTTGTGACCCCATTAATCACAGCAAGCCAGGCCTCCCTTTCCATCACCAACTCCCAGAGTTTACTCAAACTCATGTCCATAGAGTCAGTGATGCCATCCAGCCATCTCATCCTCTGTCATCCTCTTCTCCTCCTACTCCCAATCCCTCCCAGCATCAGAGTCTTTTCCAATGAGTCAACTCTTTGCATGAAGTGGCCAAAGTACTGGAGTTTCAGCTTTAGCATCATTCCTTCCAATGAACACATGGGACTGATCTCCTTTAGGATGGACTGGTTGGATCTTCTTGCAGTCCAAGGGACTCTCAAGAGTCTTCAACACCACAGTTTAAAAGCATCAATTCTTCGGTGCTCAGCTTTCTTCACAGTCCAACTTTCACATCCATACATGACCACTGGAAAAACAATAGCCTTGACTAGATGGACCTTTGTTGGCAAAGTAATGTCTCTGCTTTTGAATATGCTATCTAGGTTGGTCATAACTTTCCTTAATTTCATGGCTGCAATGCCTAGGGACAACTTTACTAGATAAGGAAGTTAAGAATTAGAATCCCCCCCACCCCTTATTTTCTCAGCTGCAGTATTTATTAATTGCATGACTGTGGGCAATTAGTTTTAGCCCCTTCATGCCTGTGTTTTCCTATTTGTAAAACAGAAATAATAATATGTAGTTTATAGGGATATTGTGAAGCACAATTAATATTTGTAAAGTGTTTTTTATTAACAACTTTGGTGTCACAGAAATGTAAAGTAGCCTTAATTTAAAATTTAAAAATATGTATGCATAATGATTTATTTAATAAACACAGAAAGAACTGTTTATATGAATTTACATGTATGAATCTGGTTTGCAATATTAACAATTTGTTTTAACTTGGAAATACACTTTGCTCATTTCTGACATTTTGCATTTGCATTTTGATATCTTCTCCTAACAATGAATACTTATGTGATTCATGTGGGTCAGTGGTTCTCCACTGTGGCTGCACCTTAATGTGTGATGATGGCCATACTTCACTGAATTAAATAAACTGTCTGGGGATGGGGAGCCTAGTTATGGGTATTTTTAAAAGACATCTCAGGTGATTCTAATATGTAGCCAAGATTGAGAATGGCTAATGTCTGTCTCAATGTGTATGTACATTATCATAAGACTACTTGATGAAAATATTCATCTATAATGTATTTAAATATATTTTGATTGACATTTTGAACTGCATGATGAATTTGTACAAAAAGATCTCAAAATTCCCTTTTGACCATAATATTCAATGAATCTATGATGCCCTTTTTGAGTTTGTCAGATGGAATAGCATAGACCCACATGAGTAATCCTTAACTATTACTTACTGGAGAAACAGTGGTGGTTATTCTTGCTTTCAGATACTTATATTTGTCTGCTTATACACAGATATGTGCCGGAGCAGAATGTGTATATAAAATCATATGTCATAAAGCATATAATACACCTCACAGTTACATTGTTTTTACGTGGGAAGTGTTATTTTGTAAATCACCTTTTGCATTTTTAAATGCAAGTTGATTTTTTGTTGTCACTGGGTTAATTGCTGTCTTTTACTGCTATTGGTATATGATGAAACTTTTAAAAGAAGGTTTTGAAAATATAATTAGATAAGCAAAACTTATAAATAATTATATTTATGTTTGATAAATCTTGGACTTCCTTGGTGGCTCAGTGGTAAAGAATCTGTCTGCCAGTGCAGGAGAGATGGATTCAGTCCCTGAGTTGGGAAGATCCCCTGGAGAAGAAAATGGCAACCTGTTCCAGTATTCTTGCTTGGGAAGTCCCATGGACAGAGGAGCCTGGAGGGCTACAGTTCATGAAGTGGCAAAAAAGTCAGACCTGATTTAGTGACTAAACAGCAACCAAAACGAAGACAAATCTATTATTTTATTGTCAAGTCTGATACTCCATTTTCAAGTGGATTTTTAAACTTTTTCCAGTTAATAAGTTCTAAGAATTTTTCTCACAGTTCTTTAATGCATAAAGGGATCAAGAATCCAACTAGAATATAGCCAGGTTTAAATCACCTACTAACTTTTCAAATTACAGTTCAAAGCAGAGAGAAATTTGAATTCTGATGATGAAAAATGCAGCTCTTGTTCATCCTGGGGTGAGTACATTGATTTTGAGTGTTTGAGTTGCCCTTTTGCTCCAAAGGCTTAACTTTCTACTTTTGATGGCACAATATTATCTCTTCTCTTTAGTACTTTTTCTTAATAGATGATTTAAAACTTCAAAGTGTCTAGCCAGAAGTGTACAATATTTTAATAAAATACTTTCTGAATGATCTCACTCATGGTTCCTAATTATTCATCATTACATTTAAAACCAATCCACTGGCAGTTACAGGGACAGTATTATATTGTGATGTTCAGATTTGCCTGAGATGACATTTTTCTCCCTTTGTTACATTCTGTTAACAATCTATCCAGTATAGCATAATTTTTGCTTGGATACCAATTAAGCAAATTGCAATACATCCATAATCCAATTGCTGATGAATGATGTGAAACCAGAGTTTATTATAATTCAGTGATATAAAATACAACAAGAACAAATGGGCTGCGGCAGTATGGATGATATTTGTTGAACAATTTATGTGCTTAATGCTCTTAAAATGTTTGCCTTTTCATTGTCCTCTATCATCTGTATGTTTTTAGTTTTATTTTTTTCCTGAACAAGACAACTTCAATGTTGTAAAATGAAAAGCAGAGTATTGCAAAGTAAAATTATGCTGGAACAATATAACAGTACCTGAGTATTGCCTATGTAACAAGCATATCTCTCCTAAAATAGTTTAATTCTAACTTAATTTAGGTCCAAAGACACTGTTAATAGTGGTAGAATTTTATTTCTTCTAAATAATAGAAACTCACTTCATATTTTCTTTCACTAAACAACTGGACTCATTTCAAATACAACCTGTAATACTATGTCATACTAATACTAATGAAATCATTTATTAAATATAATAAACTATTATATTTTAACACATATCCTTAATAAAATGGTATCTCTAATAAAAAACTAATTATATCTTCCTAGTAGTGTTTTATTATTAAAAAGAAAAAGGAGCTTTTTGAAACAATTACAGATAGAGTTTATTAAGCCATGGTTGTGAGCTGACTTTTTATTTTAACTCCTGATCAGCCCCAACAGAAAGCTGTCCATGGTCTTCTTTGTCCCTACAACTATTCATGGGTTTATTGTGATTTAGTATCTTGGAATGTTAAGTTACGTATTTTTCTTTACTTAGAATTTACTGTCAAGAATTAATAATGGGTAAAGGTTCTAAGACCTCTAATGCTCCTGTTGTAGGCTACTGAGTTTATATCTTGATTGTATTTCTTATAATTTTCTTCATCCTTCTACCATATTGCAAGTAGTTCTTGAATCCCATGTTGTGCTAAACCATATACATTTCTGAATGTCATCACATTTTGCAGAGGTGAACTGATAACATATTTATGCATGAAAGGAGGTATTATTTTTTTAATTGATCTCAAACATAGCAAATGTCATATATATTTGCTGTTTAAAGCTCTCAGTTCTGCTGTGTTTTGAGACTCGAAAATGTTTCTGGACTTATCAGCATCCCTTCTTCCTCTTTTTCTTCTTTGTTATTCTTGCTGATTTTTCATATTCTTAGAACAAGAAGTCTGTTTATTGTTAGAATGTAAATCCCTTTCCAATGACACTCTGAAAGAAGGCTAGATTTGCTCCCTGAAGTAAGCATTACCCACTTCAAGCCAAAGAAATGACAGTTATGGAAAAGGCAGGCTGGGAACAACATAGATTTGGCTATATTTCATCCCTACAAATACAATGCTTCATAAATATGGAGGAATGACAATGTCGAGAAATCCCTCGTGTTAAAGGATGCTACACGGCTTTGGCTTGCTGAGAGACAATAGCAGCAGAAACAATCTGGCATCAAGCAACCAGAAATGAGTGGTTCTTTTTATGAGCAGAGCCGTTCACCATGATTTAAAAAGGCAGAGATGAAGACTGTGCCAANGGATTCAGTCCCTGAGTTGGGAAGATCCCCTGGAGAAGAAAATGGCAACCTGTTCCAGTATTCTTGCTTGGGAAGTCCCATGGACAGAGGAGCCTGGAGGGCTACAGTTCATGAAGTGGCAAAAAAGTCAGACCTGATTTAGTGACTAAACAGCAACCAAAACGAAGACAAATCTATTATTTTATTGTCAAGTCTGATACTCCATTTTCAAGTGGATTTTTAAACTTTTTCCAGTTAATAAGTTCTAAGAATTTTTCTCACAGTTCTTTAATGCATAAAGGGATCAAGAATCCAACTAGAATATAGCCAGGTTTAAATCACCTACTAACTTTTCAAATTACAGTTCAAAGCAGAGAGAAATTTGAATTCTGATGATGAAAAATGCAGCTCTTGTTCATCCTGGGGTGAGTACATTGATTTTGAGTGTTTGAGTTGCCCTTTTGCTCCAAAGGCTTAACTTTCTACTTTTGATGGCACAATATTATCTCTTCTCTTTAGTACTTTTTCTTAATAGATGATTTAAAACTTCAAAGTGTCTAGCCAGAAGTGTACAGTATTTTAATAAAATACTTTCTGAATGATCTCACTCATGGTTCCTAATTATTCATCATTACATTTAAAACCAATCCACTGGCAGTTACAGGGACAGTATTATATTGTGATGTTCAGATTTGCCTGAGATGACATTTTTCTCCCTTTGTTACATTCTGTTAACAATCTATCCAGTATAGCATAATTTTTGCTTGGATACCAATTAAGCAAATTGCAATACATCCATAATCCAATTGCTGATGAATGATGTGAAACCAGAGTTTATTATAATTCAGTGATATAAAATACAACAAGAACAAATGGGCTGCGGCAGTATGGATGATATTTGTTGAACAATTTATGTGCTTAATGCTCTTAAAATGTTTGCCTTTTCATTGTCCTCTATCATCTGTATGTTTTTAGTTTTATTTTTTTCCTGAACAAGACAACTTCAATGTTGTAAAATGAAAAGCAGAGTATTGCAAAGTAAAATTATGCTGGAACAGTATAACAGTACCTGAGTATTGCCTATGTAACAAGCATATCTCTCCTAAAATAGTTTAATTCTAACTTAATTTAGGTCCAAAGACACTGTTAATAGTGGTAGAATTTTATTTCTTCTAAATAATAGAAACTCACTTCATATTTTCTTTCACTAAACAACTGGACTCATTTCAAATACAACCTGTAATACTATGTCATACTAATACTAATGAAATCATTTATTAAATATAATAAACTATTATATTTTAACACATATCCTTAATAAAATGGTATCTCTAATAAAAAACTAATTATATCTTCCTAGTAGTGTTTTATTATTAAAAAGAAAAAGGAGCTTTTTGAAACAATTACAGATAGAGTTTATTAAGCCATGGTTGTGAGCTGACTTTTTATTTTAACTCCTGATCAGCCCCAACAGAAACCTGTCCATGGTCTTCTTTGTCCCTACAACTATTCATGGGTTTATTGTGATTTAGTATCTTGGAATGTTAAGTTACGTATTTTTCTTTACTTAGAATTTACTGTCAAGAATTAATAATGGGTAAAGGTTCTAAGACCTCTAATGCTCCTGTTGTAGGCTACTGAGTTTATATCTTGATTGTATTTCTTATAATTTTCTTCATCCTTCTACCATATTGCAAGTAGTTCTTGAATCCCATGTTGTGCTAAACCATATACATTTCTGAATGTCATCACATTTTGCAGAGGTGAACTGATAACATATTTATGCATGAAAGGAGGTATTATTTTTTTAATTGATCTCAAACATAGCAAATGTCATATATATTTGCTGTTTAAAGCTCTCAGTTCTGCTGTGTTTTGAGACTCGAAAATGTTTCTGGACTTATCAGCATCCCTTCTTCCTCTTTTTCTTCTTTGTTATTCTTGCTGATTTTTCATATTCTTAGAACAAGAAGTCTGTTTATTGTTAGAATGTAAATCCCTTTCCAATGACACTCTGAAAGAAGGCTAGATTTGCTCCCTGAAGTAAGCATTACCCACTTCAAGCCAAAGAAATGACAGTTATGGAAAAGGCAGGCTGGGAACAACATAGATTTGGCTATATTTCATCCCTACAAATACAATGCTTCATAAATATGGAGGAATGACAATGTCGAGAAATCCCTCGTGTTAAAGGATGCTACATGGCTTTGGNGAAATGACAGTTATGGAAAAGGCAGGCTGGGAACAACATAGATTTGGCTATATTTCATCCCTACAAATACAATGCTTCATAAATATGGAGGAATGACAATGTCGAGAAATCCCTCGTGTTAAAGGATGCTACACGGCTTTGGCTTGCTGAGAGACAATAGCAGCAGAAACAATCTGGCATCGAGCAACCAGAAATGAGTGGTTCTTTATGAGCAGAGCCGTTCACCATGATTTAAGAAGGCAGAGATAAAGACTGTGCCAAGTTACTCACAGAGTAGCTATGACTCTGAACCCAAGGATAATATTTTCCTCTGCATTACATGGGATGGACTATTGGACCCTTCAGTTAGGCCCCAAGCACGTGTAGGATCAATTCTTTTAAAAAGGGAATTGTGAAATGTTCATATCAGGGACTTGCCCAGAATTACAGAGTCTTTCCAAGTTCAAGATTGATACTGCCAGATCAAGATTAGAACTCAGGAATGTTTGACTTAGAATAAAAATTTTTAAATGCATGTCAGTTATGCAATGCTATAAACACTCAAATGTTTCTTTATGTGATATATACTTGTGATTTTTAACACAGAATAGAGACAGCATGATCCTTTAACAATAACTCAACAAGTAGTTATTGAGTATATACTATGTACCAATAATTAAATAATTCCTGGATTTGGGGAATCAATATCAAGTAACCTAGTTTTTAGACACAATTCTATTATTTTTTCCCAAATCTACTTTTCTGTTTTGGGGTTTCTGGTTCATGAATGATGCAATAAGATTGTTAAACTAGATGATTTCTAAGGGAACTTTCCAGGTAAAACTTTGCAGCTCTGTTCTATTTGGAACTATTCACTGTATAACCATGCCCTTATTTATATGGTGTATAATTTTAGGTTTTTCAGGTGTCAAGTTTGCTTGAAATATATAAAATCTCCCTTTTAAGGGATTTGATTGTAGCAACATTTGGTGAGATTGTGCGCAGTAGCACATAAACATTTGGTGTGCATTAAGAGAGACATTGGATACTTATATGTCAGTCTTTCTCTGACTATACCCTCTATAGGAGATTAAATTGTAGCTTGTCAGATTTCCAAGGTTAGGTGTTGAAAACATAATAGGAAGAATTTCAAATAGTCAGTCTTATCCAAAATAGACTTGTCTGCAATATCTACACACACACACACACAATATAAACCAAAAAGAAACTTTTTTTTGGTGATATTTATTTATAAGACTATGTATGCATATAATTAAAATCTTTTATGTTTTATATATAAAACAGCAAATATACAGAGATATATAGAGATAGAATGTTTAATGATAAAATGACAAAGGAAAAAAGAAGGTAAGAATATCATTTAGCAAACAACAGATGATTACTGAGCACATGAATTAAATATTTATTCAATTGGTAAGGACTTTTCAAATTATACACAAGTATGAAGTGGGTTTTTGTTCATATTTTATGTTTAATGTGGTTATATTTTGTTAATTGAAATAAAGACAAATTAAAACAGTCAAATTAGGAATAGTAAGTACTCTATGAGCCCACCTAGCATCTCATCTAGAAATGATGAAGTTATGATATTCCAAAGGATATAACTAAACTTAGCATATCACAGATAATCCTAATTTAGTGGATAAATACCAGAAATAAGGCACTATTCATGTATTCAATAATAAACATTGAGCACTTTGTATATGTAGGCAGTATTGTAGACCTGGACGTACTATAGAGCAGTGTACAGGACAGGCAAGGTTTCTGCCCTTGTTGAGCTTCTACTCTGAATAGCAGAAGAAAAGAGGCAGGTAAGAATTTAAACCAAAACCAGGAAGTAAAGAAGAAAATCTATTTTATTAATGACTGCTATGTAGAGAAATAAAATAAGGTGATGAACTGGATTGAAAAAAGAAGCCTACATAAAATCAAAGGATTAAGGAAATTCTTTACCAGAAAATGAATATTAAACTGAGATCTAATGATAAGAATCTGAAGGAAGGGCATTCCAGGGACGCAAAAATCAGGATGAAGTTCATCTTAGGGAAAAACACAACTAGTAAATAAATCCCAGGTTAGAAACAAGCTTTTCTTATTCCAAGAATAGAAATGGCTGGAGTTTAAGCCATAAGGGCGTAGGAGTGTGAGATGAAGACAGAGGAACACAGGAATAAATTACATTGGGGTTGAAATATTGGTTAAAAAGAGAAATTCAGATGCTATTCTAACAACCATTGTTATCATAAAAAGGTTTAATGCAGGGGGACCTAGAAGAGGCTCTTACATGAAGATAACTGGCTTTTCCCTGTGGGTATGGGGATGGTGTAGGGTGGGGCTACTTCAGGAAGCCAGAGTGGAAGAAAGGTGAGGAGCAAGGAGATGATGGTGATGTACACACAGACCTTTTAGAGGAAAGAAGAGAAGAATGGGAAATGGGACATGGTTTGGAGATGAGTGGAAAATTCTGAAAGACAGGGGAATACCAGAACACCTGACCTGCCTCTTGAGAAACCTATATGCAGGTCAGGAAGCAACAGTTAGAACTGGACATGGAATAGCAGACTGGTTCCAAATAGGAAAAAGAATATGTCAAGGCTGTATATTGTCACCCTGCTTATTTAACTTATATGAAGAGTACATCATGAGAAACGCCGGGCTGGGTGAAGCACAAGCTGGAATCAAGATTGCCGGGAGAAAATCAATAGCCTCAGATATGCAGATGACACCACCCTTATGGCAGAAAGTGAAGAGGAACTAAAAAGCCTATTGATTAAAGTGAAAGAGGAGAGTGAAAAAGTTGGCTTAAAGCTCAACATTCAGAAAACTAAGATCATGGCATCCAGTCCCATCACTTCATGGGAAATAGATGGGGAAACAGTGAAAACAGTGTCAGACTTTATTTTGGGGGGCTCCAAAATCACTGCAGATGGTGATTTCAGCCATGAAATTAAAAGACACTTGCTCCTTGGAAGGAAAGTTATGACCAACCTAGATAGCATATTCAAAAGCAGAGA
>SJYW01051905.1:1127009-1145627 GCA_006410735.1 Raphicerus campestris
AAAGTGAAAGAGGAGAGTGAAAAAGTTGGCTTAAAGCTCAACATTCAGAAAACTAAGATCATGGCATCCAGTCCCATCACTTCATGGGAAATAGATGGGGAAACAGTGAAAACAGTGTCAGACTTTATTTTGGGGGGCTCCAAAATCACTGCAGATGGTGATTTCAGCCATGAAATTAAAAGACACTTGCTCCTTGGAAGGAAAGTTATGACCAACCTAGATAGCATATTCAAAAGCAGAGACATTACTATGCCAACTAAGGTCCATCTAGTCAAGGCTATCGTTTTTCCAGTAGTCATGTATGGATGTGAGAGTTGGACTGTGAAGAAGGCTGAGTGCAGAAGAATTGATGCTTTAGAACTGTGGTGTTGAAGAAGACTCTTGAGAGTCCCTTGGACTGCAAGGAGATCCAACCAGTCCATTGTAAAGGAGATCAGTCCTGGGTGTTCATTGGAAGGACTGATGCTAAAGCTGAAACTCCAGTACTTTGGCCACCTGATGCAAAGAGTTGACTCATTGGAAAAGACTCTGATGGTGGGAGGGATTGGGGGCAGGAGAAGAAGGTGATGAAAGAGTATGAAATGGCTGGATAGCATCACCGACTTGATGAACATGAGTTTGAGTGAACTCTGGAAGTTGGTGATGGTAGGGAGGTATGGCGTGCTGCAGTTCATGGGGTCGCAAAGAGTTGGACACGACTGAGCGACTGTAGTGAACTGAACTGAACTGAACTTGGAGATGAGTACCATTCTTGATCTTCCTCATTGATTGAATGAGTGGAGTGAGGTCAAGAGGAAACAAAGTAAGCAAAGTTGAGTCTTAAATGATATAATTTTCCATACTATCTATAAACAGCTTTTGTGGGTCACACTATTTCTGTCATAGCTAATAAGTTTATTCACTTCATCTGTTTATGTACTCTTTTTTTTTCGGAACTCAACCCTGTAATGCTTCTACTGGCATCTGAACTACAGCTACATACCTTGTCAGAAGAGTCTCTACTCTGTTTCCTACTGAAATCTGCACACAGAATGAGACCAAAAATTTATTTTTTCTCAGGAAGCACACTATTTTGAAGGAAAGCACTGATTTATTGACTGAATTAAAGCAGGAAAGCCATTATCCTAAAGAATCAGCATTTTAATCTATATCTCCTGAGTTTTTCCCTTTTAGTTATCTCTAGGGGAAATAAAAGGAAAAACTCAAACCCAGGATAAAGAGAATAGCAGAAAAGGTCATTCATTTTTGCTCACTACAGTGTATTACAAAAAACACGGTGGATATAATGAGAAACAAATGAAAATGTAAATGCAATGTATATTTTATGAAACACACTGCAATGAATTGATCATTTATGTTAAACTATAGAATTGGGAAGGGAAATAAAGAACAACCATGTGCAATATCACTCAGGTGGAAAGAGTGAGTTTACAGGCAAGATTTCTGAATAATATTCAGTGCTTCATACAAACATAAAAAGGTGATATTATTTTTCAACCGTTGACACTAATGGAGTAATTTTCATGATTCTTGCTCATGGCCAGAGCATTGACTATGAGAAGCAAGCACAGCTCTTTTTTACCACATACAACTTTAATCATTTTGTTAGAGGCGCTCTGCCTTCAGATACCACCTTAATTAGCTAGTTCATTTAACAGTATCTTTGAATATTAGAAGTGACTCAAGAAATTTAATTAGTGGTACTTATTTTTACAAAAAGAATTTGTCATAAGTATTCCACATATTTATATTTGATTATTTAAAAGAGACTAGGTAGCAAAGAAAGGAAGCTAAAATGAGAGATGATAATGAAAGTGATAGGAAAATACATCTGATATTTTAATGGAAATCAATGTGGAAATTTCTACTCTTTTCAAAGACCATTTCATAGATTATTTTTAAAACCATTGAATGGGTAAAAGATGAAGTACTTGCACTTCTATGAAAATTGTTTGGTATTGTTGTGATAATCATTTTTATGTTGACATTTAGCTTTTAGTAATTTTTTATTAAGAAAAAGGCATTAGTGTACCAGTGTTCTTTCTTATAGCTTTATTATACTAAACAGTGATTCTCCACTAAAGTATAGAATAATATGTATTGTTTATTAATTTGCTTGACCCATTTATCTCTAAATCTAAAGGGTATGATAATGGTTTGTACCTACCCATGAGCCTTACCCTGAGAGAAGTCTGGACATCAATACAGTCTTTCTGAGGGTTTCTCTTTAATCCAGGGGTTAATCACACTATTACAATAGCCTGTTGTGCTCATTCTCTTCATTCTCTTAGGAAATTTGGACAGCATTCTTCCTCAGTGAAGTCTTTGTTGAGATCATAATTTAAATTAAAACCTGAAATTTGTCTCCTATTGGAAGACTTTTATATAGAGATATGTTTGAATATTATAAAATTCTATAATACATAATATGTATCTGTTTTACTCATTGTTGTAAAAGTAAAAGTTATGTTCAATATTTCCTCAGTGTTGCTGAGAAAGCTGGCTTATTTCCTAACCAACAATGGTTTGTGCTTATGAGGGTTTTTTTCTTATTTATATATGCATTATTTAAAATCACTATTATGTGAAGATTGAAAGAATCTGTCAGCTGCCTATTTCACAACAATTTTTCAGGAAAAAAATAAAAATGCTTTCCCATTCATTGTGCACAGCAATTTTGAAACTTTTCTCAATTCCAAGCACTTTAAAATGTGATTAAGAGAAGTAGGAACCTCTTGGAACTTAGGAAATGGAGTAACTTAAATCCATTATCACTTTTATTCACAAATACCACTAACTTTATGCCTGAGAGCAAAGATCAGGGAAAAAAATTAAGATTTCATCTAATTATACTTACTAATTTATGCTAATACCAGAATCTTTAAAATGTTATAGTTAGTATCAAATAATGAGATTGAGTAATGCAGTGTCTAAAATGCTTCTTCAGAAAAGTAATTATAATTCTGAACAATCTGGTCTTCCTTGGAGAAATGCTTCCTACTCTTTGGGAAAGCAAGGACCACCTCAAGTGCATCAGATAAGGGAGCAATGGTAGCCATGGTCCTTAGCAATGGCCTGCCAGGCATATTATAGAGGGACAAACAGCTCTCTGTTGGACTGATTATGACAATCATTGCTGCCATTCATTAGGCATGTACTTTGTGCCAAGTGTTCTGTGATGTCTTTGACATATCATCTAAGCTCTAGCATCTGTCATCCTGACTCTTTCAATAGTTTCCTGACTGGTCTTCTGGGTTCAAAACTTGCCTTGCATTCACTTATTCTTCACATGTCAGCAACAAACAATCTTTTCAAAGGCAAAAAAATATATCATCTTACTTCTTAAAACCCTACAGTAACTTCTCACCGCCCTCAAAATAAGTTAAACCTTTTACAATGCCCTGCAAGGCTCTATGCCATTCAGCCCATGGATCTCTCTCTGACCCTGTTCTGTATCACTTTTCCCTTACGCAATGGCTTCCTAATATTCAGGTGACACCGTGTGTTAGCTCAGATGCTCTGTCCCTGTTTCCTCTGCCTGCGCAGTCTTTCCCTTGACTTTTTGGGTAGGTGTCTCCTTCTCATTCTTGCTTCAACTGATATATGACATCCCAAAGCAAAGCAAGGCTAACCCTTCTCTCTGTGAAACTGGAGATTTTGTCCATCTTGTTCCTTACTGGATCCATACCTTAGGTACAACCAGCACATGGAGGCATCCACATGTTTGCATAGTGAGAAAAGTTTAGAGTTCATGCCAGCTTTATATCCCAGCAGAGTAACCATCTTGAAAATCACGTGATTTTGGGAAAAGTCATGTAACTAGCCTGTCTCCTCATCTGTGAAATAGATTGATAATAATTTTTATCTTATAGAGTTGTTGTAAGAATTAAATGAGAAGTTACACAAAATGTTTTAAACAGTGCTTTGCTATGTAATTATTAGTGTTAGCTATATTTATTATACATTTTTCTATAATCCAACAATTCTGAGAGTGTGCTTTCCAAACTAGTAGCATCAATATCACTTCATTTCTTAAAAATGGAAACTCTTCTATCCTGCCTCCATCACTGAGTTAGAAACTCTGGGAATGAGGGTCAGCAAGCTGTCATTTGACATGAACTTCAGGCAGTGCTGGTGCCTGCTAATATTTACTGTCATCCATGTACTTCTCAAAAGAGGTCAGGAGGATTAAATAGACAAATCTACAAATACCCTTAACATGACACCTGATAAATTGGCAATAAAATATAGCTGTTATTTTTATATGATAGGCTTTCCTCCCCTCAAATCTAGAGAATCGGTAGTTAAAGGACAAGGATTTTGTCTGTGTTTTTAACCTTTAAATCTTCAGTTTCTGGAAGATTGTCTACCACATGTTAGTTGAGTGAATGATTAAATGATGAGTGAATGCTCAGTAAGATGCTGCCTAGGAGCAAAATATAGCAAACTTTCTCTTTATTTTAATCTTAACAATAGCACTTCTTTTTTTTTCTTTTCTTATTAGGAATTAAAGGACAGGTGGGTAAATTTGCATAAGATTTCTCAAAGTCTCTTGGGAGATAAACTCCAANAGATGCTGCCTAGGAGCAAAATATAGCAAACTTTCTCTTTTTTTTTATCTTAACAATAGCACTTCTTCTTTTTTTTTCTTTTCTTATTAGGAATTAGAGGACAGGTGGGTAAATTTGCATAAGATTTCTCAAAGTCTCTTGGGAGATAAACTCCAATACTTCCCAGGATTCACAGTAAGGAGGATTTTTTTTTCCCCCTTGGGACAATCAAGGTTGTTGAAAGTGAGGCTAAATTCAGGGCAGGAGAGGTACTGGAAATAAAAGAAAATTTAGCCTATTGACCATCCCTTGATGAAAGGATCTAAGTGTTTATGTCCTGTCATGTTTTGTGACAGGTGTTGAAAGCTTTCCTAAACCCACTTATTGTAGTGCATTTTAGAGCTTGGAAAACAGTGTTTTTATGAATTAGAAAAGCTACAACTTCAGAAGTCCAGCTTGAGGATCCTATGTAACCAGGGCATTGCCAGAAAGGAGGATTCTCAATAAACAACTGAGAGTCTTGTACTGACACTTCCAAAGGGTCATAAATTCTATTGCAGTTCACATGCAAACTCAACTTTTTCAAATTTAAAAGCCCAGCATCTTTATAAAACATCACATTGACAGAGAACACAAGGAGGCTTGAGGAACAGTGGATAGAATCCTTGCTTATACTTTTCAAATACTATAGTTCATTTAAAAGATCTATGGAATATAGGAACATAAGTTCAAAGCTGTGTTTGATGTTCTGTATCAGAATCTGAACGTTTCACAGCAGGGCTAGAACACCTGCATAGCCAGAAGCCTGGGACCCATGCAGGCCACTTGGGGTGAAAGGTCCGCTTCTATGGATGCAGAACTGCCTGAACCCGCTGCCAGTGTGGATAACTGGTCCTCCTCCTAGGTCCAGATGGCTCTTCACTCAGCTCATCCTTACTTGAATAAAAGTCATGAATATGGTCCAGAGCAACAGCCTCACTTAGCATTCTTGCTGGCATCAAGCTCACCATACTGAGAGTAGAAGTTTAATAATGCAGAACGGCTTCTTTAGTTACCTGTAGTAAGCAGTTTCTTCATTTGAAATATCCCGGTGAGCCATTTCTATTAGGGGCTGCATTTTAAAGGTTTATTTGTTAGTTTATTTATGGATGGCTGTGCTGGGTCTTCTGCACTGGGCTTTCTCTACTAGCAGCAGATGGGAGCTACTGCCTACGTGTGATGTGTTGGCTTCTTACTGCAGTGGTTTCTCCTGTTGCGGAGCACAGGCTGTAGGTGTGTGGGCCTTAGGAGCTGCGGCTCACAAACTCTAGAATGCTGGCTGGCTCAGTAGTTCTGACGCTCAGGCTTAGTTGCCCCATGGCATGTGGGATCTTCCCACACCAAGGATGGAACCCATGTCCCCTGTATTGGCAGGCAGATTCTTTATCACTAAGCCTCCAGGGAAGCCATAGGGTCTGCATTTTAAAATCTTAGCTCAGCCTTCTAGAGATTTTTCCAGAAACCAGCCTTAATGATCTTCAGTAACCAGTCTACTCTGCAACCTGAGAGATAGTAGCATGTGGAATTGGGGCAACTAGGGACAGGTGGGGACTGGGTGTCTGGTTAGATTGGGGGTTATAAAAATAAAGGGAATCTCAACCCACAGGTCTTAATGATTTTATTCATGTTCTTCTCCTGAACTGAGACCGTCTAAATTCTTTCTCCACAGAGTGGCCTCGGTCCCAGAGCAGTTGCTCGGCATCCCTGGGAGCTTGTTACAAATGCAGAATCTCAAACCCCATCCCAGAACAACAGAAATATAATATTCAGCTTAACAAGATTACCAGGTAGTTATATACACATTAGAATTTGAGAGGTTTTGTTCCAGGCCAACATTTCTCACTATTATTGTGCAAGAGAATCACCTGGGGAACTTTCCAAATTCCTATGCCCAGGTTGACTGTAGACTGATTAAATTAAAATCTCCAGATGCAACCCTAGGCATCTTTTTTCCCTTAAAACATGCCAGATGATTTAGATGATTTCAATATGTGGCCAAGACTAAGAACCATTTTTCTGGATTATAAAAATTTCCTCCAGCTTTTATACTATTTATAAAATTACTGAGATGCACATGATCTATCTGTGACAAGAGAAACATTATCCACTCCTTCAGAAAATTGTTATTACAAAGTGAAGTATATTAGATATATTCCTATTATACCTATTTTATATAAACTGTATCTTTATATCTTTTTCTATAAAAATAAAATTAAAATAAAGATAAAATGTATATTTCAGCAAATGTAACATGTACTTTTTCTCAAGGACTATATTCTTGCGTGTAGGTTGTGCAGAAGTATATTTGATGACTTAAAGTTGATCATTGCTATTTTTCAACTAATTCCACTGCATTCTTTCCACCTGGGCTTGGCAGCTGGGGGACATTTTTTCACTCTAACTCCAATCCTGACTAGACACCCAGCTACAAAATGTTGAATAAAAATTTACTAACAACCATTGTAGCTTGGTGCAAGGGATGAACTTGAGCGGCTGAAATGTCAGATGCAACCCCATAAGTGGGTTGCTTTTAAAAGTCTCCCCTGCAGGCTTACCTTCCCTTCTACCCAGCAATTGCATTAATAGGTGCTTTTAAAAGGTGGCTAGTCCTCTCAAGATGTTAGCTTCTTTTAAAATTCTTTTAATCAAGATTTGCCTCTAATGGTCTTCATTTACTTTCTTAAGTGAAAGTCTAACATGAAAGCCAATTCCAAGCCACTGTGGGGGGGAAAAATAACTGCTATAGAGGCTGGACCAAAACAGAGACCCGGTGCCTTGTCTTTGAAGTGTGGCCACCTGTGAGCTGCCATTGATCTTGGGCAGCCAAGTTTCAAAGGCATAAGGCGGCATTTCTCCCCCACCTGGCCACTGCGTGTTATTACACTTCTGAATTAGCAGAGTCTACTTTCAAGTGAAAATTTGGATTCAAAAGCTAAATTGTGAGTGGTGAATAGCTCCTAAGATAGCTTTTAAAACATAAATATGAATTGCGATCTGCTCAGCAGTGTCTTCTCCACCTCCTTCCTTTGCCCTCTTGTCACCCTCAAAGGTCAGGCTTCTTTCAAATTAGCTTCTAAATCAGAATTTAATGAAGTCACTAACATGAAGGTGAGTAGTTGATAGATCTAGAGCAATCAGGAAACTGAAAAGCCAAAACAGTTTCCCTACTACGTCTATTGGCCTTGTCATGAAAAAGAAAAGGTGACTGAGAAACTAATTTTTTTTTCTTTTCTTGACTGAAATTGAATGGTGAAATATTTAAAGAAATAAAATTGAAGAGTTGCATTTTGTGATTCTACATATTTACTAAAGTATGTGAATTGAGACTGTTTCTAATAACGTTTTAATTCTAAAAGATTCCCTACTCTTTACCAGGTCTTTTTAGTATGTGAGAGTCAAAGGAGAAGAAAGAGAGCATAACAAGAAAAAACTGTAATATTAAGGTTTAGTGGTGAAAGATATTTTCCTTGTATTCTTTGATATTAGAATGTAGTTAAGAATAAAAGAAGGGTTTCCCAGGTGGTGTTAGTGGTAAACAACCTGCCTCCCAATGCAAGAGACATAAGACATGAGTTCGATCCTTGGGTCAGGAAGATTACCTGGGGGTGGGCCGACTGCAGTATTCTTGCCTGGAGAGTCCCATGGAGAGAGAAGCTGCAGTCCACAGGATCACAAAGAGTCAGATACGACTAAAGCAACTTAACATACACGTGTGCACAAGAAAAAAAGGCTATTCTCTTTACATCAATAATCATAGCATTTTCCTTTAAACTGAACTATTATGTTAAATACATTTTAAAATATGCTATCCACTAAGAACATGCTAACCTTTAAAGATTTTATTTCCCATTTTAAACCTCAGAAAAGGACTATCCTTATGTTACTATGCTTTGAAAGGAATTGTTTCCTGGATGAACGTATATTCACGGAGGATATGTGTCTGGTGTAGTAACAGAGTTCCCCTACACAGATGTTCTCCCATTTGAAAGGATTCAGATCCACTCTGGGTAAAACCAGAATTCCCTGAAGACTTGGCCCAAATNAAAATAACTGCTATAGAGGCTGGACCAAAACAGAGACCCGGTGCCTTGTCTTTGAAGTGTGGCCACCTGTGAGCTGCCATTGATCTTGGGCAGCCAAGTTTCAAAGGCATAAGGCGGCATTTCTCCCCCACCTGGCCACTGTGTGTTATTACACTTCTGAATTAGCAGAGTCTACTTTCAAGTGAAAATTTGGATTCAAAAGCTAAATTGTGAGTGGTGAATAGCTCCTAAGATAGCTTTTAAAACATAAATATGAATTGCGATCTGCTCAGCAGTGTCTTCTCCACCTCCTTCCTTTGCCCTCTTGTCACCCTCAAAGGTCAGGCTTCTTTCAAATTAGCTTCTAAATCAGAATTTAATGAAGTCACTAACATGAAGGTGAGTAGTTGATAGATCTAGAGCAATCAGGAAACTGAAAAGCCAAAACAGTTTCCCTACTACGTCTATTGGCCTTGTCATGAAAAAGAAAAGGTGACTGAGAAACTAATTTTTTTTTCTTTTCTTGACTGAAATTGAATGGTGAAATATTTAAAGAAATAAAATTGAAGAGTTGCATTTTGTGATTCTACATATTTACTAAAGTATGTGAATTGAGACTGTTTCTAATAACGTTTTAATTCTAAAAGATTCCCTACTCTTTACCAGGTCTTTTTAGTATGTGAGAGTCAAAGGAGAAGAAAGAGAGCATAACAAGAAAAAACTGTAATATTAAGGTTTAGTGGTGAAAGATATTTTCCTTGTATTCTTTGATATTAGAATGTAGTTAAGAATAAAAGAAGGGTTTCCCAGGTGGTGTTAGTGGTAAACAACCTGCCTCCCAATGCAAGAGACATAAGACATGAGTTCGATCCTTGGGTCAGGAAGATTACCTGGGGGTGGGCCGACTGCAGTATTCTTGCCTGGAGAGTCCCATGGAGAGAGAAGCTGCAGTCCACAGGATCACAAAGAGTCAGATACGACTAAAGCAACTTAACATACACGTGTGCACAAGAAAAAAAGGCTATTCTCTTTACATCAATAATCATAGCATTTTCCTTTAAACTGAACTATTATGTTAAATACATTTTAAAATATGCTATCCACTAAGAACATGCTAACCTTTAAAGATTTTATTTCCCATTTTAAACCTCAGAAAAGGACTATCCTTATGTTACTATGCTTTGAAAGGAATTGTTTCCTGGATGAACGTATATTCACGGAGGATATGTGTCTGGTGTAGTAACAGAGTTCCCCTACACAGATGTTCTCCCATTTGAAAGGATTCAGATCCACTCTGGGTAAAACCAGAATTCCCTGAAGACTTGGCCCAAATCAGTTGCTGGAAAAATGTCAAAAATGTATCCAAATCTACAATCTGGTTCCAAGATTAATTAATAACAATTTATTCTACTTTTCCGTTAGAAAAGTAGTCAAAATGCACCTGCCATTCAAAATAGGGAAGAGTGTAGTCCTAGATGAGAACATGGGAGAGAAATGGAAAAGTCAGACAAAGGAAATATGTAAAATCACTAACTTTTGAGGTAATCACATCACATAGAAACGACAAAGGTTACTAGAAACTGTATTATCTATTTAGGCAATTTGTGCAACTTGCAATTATTTATATATTAAACCTATCTATAGATACACATTTTCAAAGCACTCTTACATTCTGCATGTTTTATACACAAAATGTTAATAAGAGTCTGCACTTTTAGAAGGGGAAGAACTGTCAATTTTATGCTGTGGAAGTAACATTTTATTTTTGCCAGCACTAGCAAACTATGAAACAAAGCCCTCACTTTTTCTTTTTAACATTTTAGAGTTATATGGCAATCACAAGGTTTTGCTTAGTCTCTGATAACAGAAATAATGTCAGCTATGCATTTCATATGCACAAGTAACATTTCCATAAAAAAGTTTTGCACTGCTGCTACAATGAGGCTTGTTCCTGATTTCATATGATAAGGAAATGACCTCCCATGTCCTTTTCTGATTAAAGATCTTGGCAGGACAAAATATAAGAATACCAACCTTCTGTCAGTATTTCTTTAATCTGTGACCCTCTATTTATTGGCTTTTATTTATTTGAACTACCATCTATGACAAGTATTGTAATTGTGAAACATACATGTACCTGAAGCATAAAAATAAAAATTTTTTTGAATCACTTATTGGATGATATTTTCTCCCGAGTGATTAAAATTTAGAGTATTTTTGTGAGGTAAGCACTCTCTTGTGTGTGTTTGGGTGTGTGTGTGTGTATGTAGTGTGTGCTAAGTTATGTCTGACTCACAACCCCATGGACTGTAGCCTGTCAGGTTCCTCTGACCATGGGATTTCCCAGGCAGGAATGCTGGAGTGGGCTGCCATTTCCTTCTCCAGGGGATCTTTCTGACTCAGGAATCTCACCAAGTCTCCTACTTGGCAGGCAGATTCTTTACCATGGAGCCACCAGGGAAGCCAAACAATGTCTTAATTATGAAATATCTTATTTATCATGAAATGAGTCATAAGTTCATGAAATAAAAGAGGATATTGAATTTAAGAGATGATTTTTTTAAAAAAAGGTCAACATTTTATTTCAAAATTTTAAATACCATATTCAATAGAAAACTCTTAGGAAGAAATCTAAGAAAAACTTTTGACAAAGGAGATAGAATTTCCTCACTAAATACACTTTATACTAAAGCACAAAACAATATTTATAAAACATTTAAGTTGCAAAAGATGGGTGACTACTAAAGCCTCCTTTAGCAAATATGAAAAATTAAAAGACCCCAAGAGAAAGAACTGAAAAATTTAGGTGAAGATGAATATACCTTGGGCTTCCCTGGTAGCTCAGATGGTTAAGAATCTGTCTGCAGTGCAGGAGACCTGGCTTCAGTCCCTGGGTTGAGATCTCCTGGAGGAGGGCATGGCAACCTATAACAGTATTCTTGCTGGGAGAATTCCATGGACAGAGGAGCGTGGTGGGTTACAGTCCATGGGGTTGCAGAGTCGTACATGACTGAGCTACTAAGCACAGCACATCACATACATTACTTCCCACATGTCTTTATTTTGTTTATACTGAAATTCTCATTAGATATTTTGAAAACTGTGAAATCTATGTACTAGAAAATTATCTTAAGTATTGATTTAATTAAAAATCTATGAGCACTAAAGCATAGAGATATTATAATTACAGAATAATTTGGCTATTTTAGTTATTCACATAAGAAAACTGATCTTTTTCTTCATGTTCATACCCATGGTAATATTTCTTTGTATGTCGGGGAAATACACAAACTATTTATTCAAATTTAGAAATCATTTCCTTTCAGTAATACCTGCTTATCATATATAGTGAAGGGCTATTTCTTAGTTTAAAAGTAGTCTTTTTTGCAAAGCATTATGGCTTCAAAAATAGATGATGCTTTATGTTGCCTCACATGAGTACCATGTGTCTTTCATCTGACTTGCAAAAAATGAAAATGACTTAATCTCACAGTGTATTATTGTTATTAACTGTAGGAGTGATACTGTTATATTATTAGCACTTTATTTTAGAAATCTTTTTTATCCCAGAAGATAAAAGAACAATAAAAAACTAAATTAGTATTTTTTTCTCCTTACCTGTCATATAAGCAATCATATAGCAAGTGACAAAAGGGGGGATATTTGCCTTTTCATTTCATTCTGCAAGGAAACATGATCTAAGTAGAAAAATGACTCTAAATAGGTCTAAGAATTCTTTGAAGGTAGGAGGGACAGACAGAAAATCCATTCCAAATTGGAAGCACACATCATTGTTTTTGGAGTCAGAATAAGCAGGAATAATAGTCAGAAATAGCTTGAGATAATATTCCTACTAGCATCAGATGCTTCCCTGATGGCTCAGAGGTTAAAGTGTCTGCCTCCAATGCAGGAGACCCTGGTTCAATACCTGGGTTGGGAAGATCCCCTGGAGAAGGAAATGGCAATCCACCCCAATATTTTTGCCTGGAGAATCCCATGTACGGAGAAGCCTAATAGGTTACAGTCCACGGGGTCGCAAAGAGTCAGACACGACTGAGCGACTTCACCTTACCTCAGCATATCAATAAAAACCGAACACAGAGAGCACATCTCTTGTTCAAGGTTCTGATCACCAACCTGGCCTTTGATTCTGTTGAGCAGACAGAAGTTATAATCTGCTTTGTGTTGAATGACTGGCAAAGACTGGGTTAAACACAGAGAGTGGTACAGATGATATTTATAGAGCTTTTACAATAATTCCATTAACTCTCAGGTTGAAAAATGCTAATTGTCCAACTTAATCAATTGATTAAGTAAAATCAGTGCATACTTTGCTCAACTCTTTGTTACAAATATAATTTTTAGCCTCAACAATTGGGATTCTTTTCATTTGTATGCTCCAATAAAAAGTGAAAAAAAAAAAAACCAAAACCCACCATTTTATCTTCTTTAAAATTTCTACAATGTTGTTACTTATTTGAAGAGCCAAAAATGAGAAGGTTGGGGGAGATGAGGGTTTAATATATTATATTTAATAGGATCTTGATCTCCTTTTTACTTATATGGTTATCTTTCTTAGCTCTAAAATATGTTTAATGCTTTCTTGGAAAGATGAAAATAAAACTATGATAAAAAGCAACATTACCTATACTACTTTTCAGTTCATATATCTTGAGTTACATGAGGACAACAAATATATATGAAACACCAACACAGCTTTTAATGACAGATCTACAGACAAGCTTTTATGGGAGCAAATAACTAACATATCTAACTTACTCCAGAGGTTTAAGGAAGTCTTCTTGCAGAAAATGATGAGAGTTGAATAAGCTGAGAGTTGAAAGAGTAACAAACCTTAACCAGGAAAAATTCAGGAAGACAATAGGACTTGCTTGAGTGGAAATCAAAGGAAGAAATCAGCAAACTGTCTTGAGTGTCCACCTAATAGGGTACATGTCCTGTTATAAGGTACTTGGGACTGTGTCTGTTGTATTGTCCTCTTAGCACAGGGCCAGCTAAATCACAGGTGTTCAATAAAAGAGTTTTTTTTTTTTTTTTTTAAGGGTAAAATCAGGTCAGAGGCAAGGAAACAAACCTCTCATTCCCCAAATAAAAATATTAAATAGCTACTACAGGTCAATAATATTTGGGAAAACCGTGAGGATAACAGTGACTCAAACAATAGAGAAAGGGAAAGTGAAGGAAAATATAGTGATCAGAAAGAATTACAGAGAAAGAATAAAAAGCAAGTGAGAGATGAGCAAAATATATTACTTCATCAACTAAACACATTCTGTGCCTTTTGCTTTCCTGACACTGCTGTCACCCTTTTCTTTTTTATGTGATTACTTATCATAGTTTGTCTTATTATAAACTTACCATTTAAGATGTTAATTTCCTTCATAGGTAAAAGTGTAATAAATCCTGTCTTGATAGCACACCAGATGGTTAGTGGACATATGTTTAAGTTACTTCTTTTAACTTTGGGTTTCATATACAGAGTAGGATTATTGTTAATAGTGATAATTACCCAAATTCTTCTAAACAATTAAAAAAACTGGAAATTGAAAATACAAAGATTTATCAATCTACCTTAAACACTTACTGGAGAAATAACCATTTGTTGTTGTTATTCAGCCGCTAAGTTGTGTCCAACTCTTTGTGACCTCATGAACAACAGCAAGCCAGGCTTTCCTGTCCTTTACTCTCTCCTGGAGTTTGCTTAAATCCATGTCCATTGAGTTGGTGATGCTATCTAACAAACTCATCCTCGTCTGCTCCCTTCTCATTTTGCCTTTAATCATTTCCAACATCAGGGTCTTTTCCAATGAGTTGGCTCTTTGCATTAGGTGTCCAAAATATTTAAACTTCAGCTTTAGCATCAATTGTCTCAATGAATATTCAGGGTTGCTTTCCTTTAGAATTGATTGGTTTGATCTTCCTGCACTCCAAGGGATTCTCAAGAGTCTTCTCCAACACCACAATTTGAAAGCATCAATTCTTTGGTGCACAGCCTTATTTATGGTCCAACTTTCACATCCATACATGACTACTGGAAAAGTCATAGCCGTGACTATAAAAACCTTTATCAGCAAAGCGATGTCTCTGCATTTTAATACAATGTCTAGATTTGTCATAACTTTCTTTCCAAAGAGCAAAGTGAAAGTAAACATGTTAGTTGCTCAGCCGTGTCCAACTCTGCAACCCCAATGGACTGTAGCTCCCCAGGCTTCTCTGTCCATGGGAATTCCCAACTAAGAATACTGAAGAGGGTTGACATTTCCTTCTACAGGGGATCTTCCCAATCCAGGGATTGAACTGTATCTCCTCATATTTTAATTTCATGGCTGAAGTCACCATCAGCAGTGATTCTAGAGTCCAAAATAACCATAATCCTTATTATTATTATGGACTTCCCTAGTGGCTCAGATGGTAAAGAATCTGCCTGCAGTGCAGGAGATCCATCTTCAATCCCTGGGTCTGGAAGATTCCAGGGAGAAGGGAATGGCTACCCATTCCAGTGTTTTTGCCTGGAGAATTACATGGACAGAGTAACCTTGCAAGCTACAGTCCATGGAATTGCAGTGTCAGACATGACTGAGTGACTAACACTTATCATTAACACACTTTGTGTGTCTGCTGTTTTTTCATCTTGTGTAAGCACAAAGCTAAGATGGCACGAACATTAAGAGAGCATTAAGCAACAGAACAGCAACAAAGGGTCTCCCTGTGTGTGTGTTTACTGGAGATTATTCATAATGCTGTGGACTCAGAAGCGCTTTCTTTCCTTATCAACTTCTCTCTCCTCTTCATCAGTTTCAGAGTCCATGCACTTTGTCATCCACATCATCATCCATTATCCATTTTTCTGCCAGGGTGAGAAAACATTGAAGGATGAAAACACTTTGAACTGACATTGGCAAAGCTAAATAACACACTGGCCAGGCAGTTGTGCAGGGACTTGATTTCTTCCCAGGGTGTAAGTGACTGCTGCCACGCTGTTTGGTAGATTGATAGAAAGATAAGGGGACAAAGTCACCTACTTCCCACCGATCTATTTCAAAGGTGACTACCTTCATGGCCCTGTAAAGGACATTTCTACTTCTTCTGTTTTTATACTAGACTGTTTAAATATTAGTAAAGGGAACTGTTGGAAACATTCAGTAGGATACAAAAGGAGACAATCTTAAAACTATCACCTTTAGTATAGTGTGGAGGGCCTGCAATTTTTCAGCTTTTGGTAGTAGAAAATAAAAGGAGGTGTTTCTATGAAGCATAAACAAACAGAGATTCACCCTAATTGAAGAAGAATGTGGAGTAATCATTTCTGTTTTCAGGGGAACCACTTTAGAGAGCAGCACATGGAATCAAACAAATGTGCTCAAATTTGCCAACATTCTCAGGTTTATTTGCCCAATATTGAATAATGCAAAAGGAAATCTTATGAGAAGCAACATGATATTTGAGTTGATGTCAAATTTGTCATGAAATATTTTATGAAAAATTTAATTTTAAAGTAGGAAGTGAAGGTCCTTGCATCTTTGAAGTTCCCAGGAATTTAATGTTTTGTTTGTAAGTTCTTAGAAGATAGTTTCAAATTAAAAAGCATAACTGGAGCTGACCAAGGGAGAGGTGGCAGATTTAATGTTACTCTTCAGTGTGTAATCATATTAAAACAATTCCTTGCTCCTGAGAATCAGAGCAAAGTGACTGTTGAATATTTCTTTTGGTTCAATAATAGAATCTCTCCAGGAAACAACAAAGAAGACAAATCAATACACCAAAATGGTGCAAATAATTTTCCCTTGAATAGCAGGCAATAACACCAAATGTCTGAATTCTGACAGACTCTCAAGTTATTAAAGGGATTTGATGTCAAACAGTTTATATAGTATATCATTTGGCTAGCACTATGAAATTCAAAGGTGTAGTCAGTAAAAGAATATCAAATGTAATCCAATCCAACTTTCAACCCACTGCTTCTGACAGTAATAGTACCATAGCCTTTATGAGAGGACATCGTTGCTTTTAAAAGATAGACAAAGAGAAGATGAACATTGGAGTAAACTTTAGCTCTATAAATAAATCTTTTCATGTTCTAATAGCACTGATGAAAAAGCTATTTTCTAAAATTATTATTATGGAAGTGACTGATATCTGGTATACTTTTATAGCCATACTTCCCTCTAGGAGAGCACAACAATAAAAATCATTTAATTTTAAATTATTGAGTCAAATGTTCTTGAAAACATAAGTAAATAAATCTAATACAATTCTAGAAAATATTAAATATGGAAATTGCTGATAAGTAATTCAGTAACTGATTTTATTCCATCCTGTTAATATGTACCTTTTTAGAAATCTAGAAACAGGATTCAATACAAATATTGATGACACTTTCCCCTGCCATCCAGTCTGAGGAGTAGATGTTGAGAATGGATGAAGAAGAGGTGGGGGTAAGTGGATTTGGGCATTTACTGTGGTCATAGCTGGCTTAGAACCTGACTCCGTTTTTCTGTTACTGATGTACAATTACAGGCTGATTTTAGTTTTTAAAAGCAATCAAACATCATATATTTAATTCAGTTCAGTTGCTCAGTCGTGTCCAACTCTTTGTGACCCCATGAACCGCAGCATGCCAGGCCTCCATGTCCATCACCACCTCCTGGAGTTCACTCAAACCCATGTCCATTGAGTCGGTGATGCCATCCAACCATCTCACCCTCTGCTGTCCCCTTCTCCTCCCACCTTCAATCTTTCCCAACATCAGGGTCTTTTCAAATGAGTCAGCTCTTCACATCAGGTGGCCAAAGTATTGGAGTTTCAGCTTCAACATCAGTCCTTCCAATGAACACTCAGGACTGATATACTTTAGGATGGATTAGTTGGATCTCCTTGCAGTCCAAGGGACTCTTAAGAGTCTTCTCCAACACCACAGTTCAAAAGCATCAATTATTCATCATATATTAGGGCTCTGCAATTTATAAACTCTGCCAATATACCTAATTTTGGGGGTCCAACTTGATGAACTGAAATAGCAATATAGGTCATTTGTTTAGGCATTAAACAAGGTTTTTCTCTTTCTCCCTTTCTCTGTCTCTCTCTTTCCTTTCTGTCCTTCTTTTATTCCTTTATTCTGTTTGTCTTCTTTCCCTTCCTTCCTTCCCCTTCTTCTACTTTCCCATTCTTCTTCTTCCCTCTTTTTTTTTTGTCTCTCTCTCTCTTTGTCATTTCACATCACTTAGAACTCAGATATACAAAGATAAACTAACTGAAATATGTTAGATAGAAAAAGACAGTATCATGTGATATAACTTACATGTGTAATTAAAAAAAATGATACTAATAAATTTATGTACAAAACAGGAACAGGTTCCACAGACACAGAAGATAAATTTATGGTTACCAATGGGGAAAAGGGAAGGGAGAGAGATAAATTAGGAGTCTGAGATTAACATACAAACATTATTCTTTCTATATATAATAGGTAAACAACAAGGTCCTACTGTATAGCATAGGCAACTATATTCAATATCTTATAACAACCTATAGCTTCCCTGGTAGCTCAGCTGGTAAAGAATCCTCCTGCAATGCAAGAGATCCTGGTTTGTTTCCTGGGTTGCAAAGATCAACTGGAGAAGGGATAGGGGCTACCCACTCTAGTATTCCTGGGCTTCCCTTGTAGTTCAGCTGGTAAAAAAATCTGCCTGCAATGTGAGAGACCTGGGTTTGATTCTTGAGTTGGGAAGATCCCCTGGAGAAGGGAATTTTTTCCATTATAGGCTATTTCCACTACAATAACCTATACTGGAAAGAAATATGAAAATGAATGGATTTATATGATATATATATAAAAGAAGGCAATGGCAACCCACTCCAGTACTCTTGCCTGGAAAATCCCATGGATAGAGGAGGCCTGATGGGCTGCAGTCCATGGGGACGCTAAGAGTCGGACATGACTGAGTGATTTCACTTTCACTTTTCACTTTCATGCACTGGAGATGGAA
>SJYW01051905.1:1145692-1156086 GCA_006410735.1 Raphicerus campestris
TATGTTGACATTCAAGCTGACTGAAAGTGACTGATTTTCACCATCTTTGAAAGTAACTATTTTTAACTGGAACAGTTGAGAATGTTTCTGTATTGATGGAGTAATTAGTGGGGGGAATGCCCCAAAATAGAAAAGCATTGAAGAGAAATCAAAAGGATGTTGTGTAACCATTGTTTCACCTTTTTAAATGAAAATAATTGTAGTTTCTTTTCTTATGATTTAGAATAGGTCACTTTTCTTAAAGCAGATTTTATTTTCTTAAGACAATTTAGTTTTAAAGAAAAATTGAGATGATAGAATGGAGAATGCCCATATATCCTGTATCCAGTTTCACATGTTATGAACATCTTATGTTATTATGATACATTTGTTATACCTAATGAACCAATACTAGCCTTATTGCTAAGTAAAGTCTATGTTATTCAGAGTCACTTAGTTTTACCGAAAGTCCTTTTTCTGTTCCAGGGCCCCATCCAGGATACTACAGGGCATTTAGTTGTCATGTCTCTTTAGCCTCTTTTTGGTGGTGACGGTTCCTCAGAATTTGCTAGTTTTGAAGTCACTGACAGTTTTGTGGAGTACTGGTCGGGTATTTTGTTGGATGCTTCTCTGTTGAAATTTGTCTGCTTTTCTAATGATGAGATTGGAGTTATGGGTTTTTAGGAAGACCAGAGGTAAAGTGCCATTTTCATCTCACTATATCAGTAATACATACTATCCACATGATTTTTTATTATTATTGATGTTGATCTTGATCCTCTGGGTGAGGTAGTGTTTGTCAAATTTCTCCACTCTCAAGTCACCAGCCCCTGTTTCCCTGCTATACTCATTGAAAGGAAGTCATTACGCACAGCTCAAGCTGAAGGGGCAGACAGAGAGTCCCTTTCTCTAGGGCAGAAAGTCTTATAAATTATGTGTAATTCTTTTGCAAAAAAAAAAAATTGTTTTTTCTTTCCCTTCCATTTATTTATTCAGTTATTTATCAATATCAATATAGATTCATGGGTATGTATTTTAAACTACTTTACATATTTCATTTATCAAATTATTCTTTCTGGAGCCACTGGGAGTTCTTTCAGTTACTTCTGTATCCCTTTAACATATGTGCATCATTGTGAGATTTTCCTGATGACTTACTCACTTACTTTTGGACTCTATGAGATACTTTAGACACATCTTGTATATGCCTTGCCCCAGTCCTGGAATCAGCTATTTGAGTAAGGTTTGCTGGCTCCTTTTATTGGAGAAAGATTTTTGAAACCAAGATCTGTATGCTAAGTATGCTGATTGCTAATGTGATGTCATTGCTTTTATACCCTCTTAGTCAACAGAACAAATAAATATCTGTGCATATACTAACCTGTGTATATACATATATCTGTAAATATTTCTGTATGTAATTATCAGTAGTAAAGAGTCTGCCTGTCAATGTGGGAGACACAGCAGATGTGGGTTTGATCCCTGGGTCAGAAAGATTCCCTGGAGGAGGCCATGGCTACGCATTCCAGTATTCTGGCCTGGAGAGTTCCATGCACAGAGGAGCCTGGCAGGCTATGGTCTATAATTTCCCAAAGAGTCCTTGGAAGAAAAGTTATGACCAACCTAGATAGCATATTGAAAAGCAAAGATGTTATTTTGCCAACAAAGGTCTGTCTACTCAAGGCTGGGGTTTTTCCTGTGGTCATGTATGGATGTGAGAGTTGGACTGTGAAAAAAGCCAAGCACTGAAGAATTGATGCTTTTGAACTGTGGTGTTGGAGAAGACTCTTGAGAGTCCCTTGGACTGCAAGGAGATCCAACCAGTCCATTCTAAAGGAGATCAGCCCTGAGTGTTCTTTGGAAGGAATGATGCCAAAGCTGAAATGCCAGTACTTTGGCCACCTCGTGAAGAGCTAACTCACTGGAAAAGATGCTGATTCTGGGAGGGATTGGGGGCAGGAGATAAAGGGGAGGGATTGGGGGCAGGAGGAAAAGGNGCCAGTACTTTGGCCACCTCATGTGAAGAGCTGACTCATTGGAAAAGACGCTGATTCTGGGAGGGATTGGGGGCAGGAGGAAAAGGGGACAACAGAGGATGAGATAGCTGGATTACATCACTGAGTCGATGGATGTGAGTTTGAGTGAACTCTGGGAGATGGTGATGGACAGGGAGGCCTGGTGTGCTGCAATTCATGGGGTTACAAAGGGGCAGACACAACTGAGTGACTGAACCGAACTGAACTGAGAACATAATGGAAGGAATGCAACACACACACACATGCTATTAATAAGCTAAAGATGGGTTCACCCTGATTTCTCCTATTCTGTTTCCACGTGAATCATTCTAACCTCCTTTCTTGCTTATATGTAAACTCCTACTTGAACAGTAAGAAATCTGATTCTCATCACCCACAGTTCATTTTCACTAACTGCTCAATTCCAGTATACATGGACAACAGGACTGTAATTGTTAACTTGTGCCTCCACGGGAAGCACCTTTTTAAAATGGAAGACAGTGCTATAGTTCCTTTGCCTTCAGTCAAAGAATCTGTTCATCTCCAGTTATGTAGTCAGCACCTTCCCCTCCCCTCAACTCCCTTAGTATCATTTGTTTACATTTTGTAAAAATGTTAAGATTCTCAGATAACAGTCTGCAGTCCTTTCTAAGATCTCCTCACCTCCTAAAGGTTTTTTGACACACTGAGGTTCACTCTTAGTCTGTAAAATTCTATAAGAATTGACAAATGCACATCCACCAATACAATATCACAGGCAATATTTTCACCACCCTAAAAATTCCTCTGTGCTTTATCTATTCAACACCTCTCCTTCAAACTCCTGGCAATCATCGATCTCACTGTCTACAATTTCACTTTTTCCAGAATGTCATAAAATTGGAGTCATCAATCTGAATTTTTTTCAGATTTCCTTCTTTTACTTAGCAATATACATTACAGTTTCCTATGTGTCTTTTCATGGCTTGATAGCCCTTTGTATAATTGCTGAGTAATATTCCATTCTATATATGTACATGGTTTGTTTACCCATTGACCTGCTGAAGGAAATATTGCCTCCAGTTTTTGAAATGATAAAAAAGTTACTATAACCCTTCACATACATGTTTATTTGTAAACATGTTTTCAGATCAGTTGAGTAAATACCTAGGAATGTGACTGTTAGAACATGTGGTAAGACAGTGTTTTGTTTTGTAAGTAATTTCCAAGCTATCTCCCATAGTGACATTAGCATTTTGCATCCCCACTAACAAAGAATGAAAGTCCTGGTTCCACAGCCTAGTCAGCAAACTGGTTTTGTCAGTTTTTAAAGTTGCGGCTATTCTGATAAATGTGTAGTGGTAGCCGGTTGTTTTAATTTGCAGTTGCTTAATTTAATTTGCAACTGCCTGATTCTTTTTCTGAAGGTTATGACAAATAATGTTGAGCAGCTTTCATATGCTTATGTGCCATCTGTAGAGTTTCTTTGGTGAGATGTCTATTCAAACTCATCGTCCATTTTAAAACTAGGTTGTGTTTTCTTATTGCAGAGTTTCCAAATTCTTTATATAGTTTGGATATAAGTCCTTTATCAGATAATGTGCTGTTTTCACATACTTTCCCCAGTATTTTTTATATTAATCTTTTATTCTGTGAGCTTATTAGTTCCAAGATTTGTCTTGTTCACTCCTTGGAATTTTGCATGTAGACAATTATATCATCTGTGCACAGAAACAGTTGTATTTATTTCTTTCCGATTTGTACAGATATTTTGCTTTAATTTCTTGTCTTACTACACTTGCTAGGGCTTCAAGTATGATGTTGAATACAATTGGAAAGAAGGGACATCCTTACCTTGTTCCCAACTTTAGAGTAAACACATCCACTTTCTCACCANATTTCTTTCTGATTTGTACAGATATTTTGCTTTAATTTCTTGTCTTACTACACTTGCTAGGGCTTCAAGTATGATGTTGAATACAATTGGAAAGAAGGGACATCCTTACCTTGTTCCCAACTTTAGAGTAAACACATCCACTTTCTCACCATTAAATATGATGATGTTAGTTGTATTATTTCTATTTGGATTTAATGAAAACATTTAAAAATTTCTCTTGAGACTTACTGTTTGACACTAATGTTTAGAAGTGTGTTATTGATTAATCTCTAAATATTTGGGGATTTTAAAGCTAGTTTTCTGTTATTGACTTCTATTTTAAGTGGCTGAAAAACACAATTATGATTTCTTTTCTATTGTTTAAGTCTCTTTTGTGGCCCAGCATGTGGTCTATATTGGCAAATGTTCCATGCAAGGTGGAAACAAATGTGTATACTACTGCTGTGGGATGGAGTATTCTATAAATGTCTATTAGATCAAGTTAATTAAGGGTATTTTTCAGATCTACTATGTCTTTACTGATTCTCTTCCTGTCTACTCTTTCAGTTATTGAAAGAGGGGTATTGTAGTCTCTTACAATAGATTTGTCTATTTCTCCTTGCAGTTTTACCAGTTTTGCCTCACATATTTTGATGCTTTGCTTCTACGTGCATACATTTTATGGAATAATAATATTTTCCTGGTGACTTTCCATCTTTATCATTACATAATATCTCTATTTATCCTTGATAATTTTCCTTGCTCTGAAATTTGTTTTGTCACTAATTAGCAGTTACTCCACCTTTCCTTGATTAGTGTCAGCATAATATAACTTACTCTACACATTCATTTTTTAAGCTATCTAAATCTCTATATTTAAAGTGGGTTTTTCTATACAGTACATGAGCTTGGTCGCTCAGCTGTGTCCAACTCTTTTCAACCATATGGACTGTACCCCACAAAGCTCTTCTGGCCCTTGGAATTTTCCAGGTAAGAATACTGAAATGGGTTCACATTTCCTTCTCTAGGNTGGGTTTTTCTATACAGTATATGAGCTTGGTCGCTCAGCTGTGTCCAACTCTTTTCAACCATATGGACTGTACCCCACAAAGCTCTTCTGGCCCTTGGAATTTTCCAGGTAAGAATACTGAAATGGGTTCACATTTCCTTCTCTAGGGGATCTTCCCAACCCAGGGACTGAACCTGCATCTCTTGATACTCCTGCATTGGCAGGCAGATTCTTTACCGCTAGCACCACTTGGAAAGCAGACAGTATATAGTTGGGTCTATTTCTTTTATCCATGCTAACATTTTCTGTCTTGTAATTGGTGTAGTGGTAACATTCAATTTAACATGATTATGATATGGCTTGATTAANCAGGCAGATTCTTTACCGCTAGCACTACTTGGAAAGCAGACAGTATATAGTTGGGTCTATTTCTTTTATCCATGCTAACATTTTCTGTCTTGTAATTGGTGTAGTGGTAACATTCAATTTAACATGATTATGATATGGCTTGATTAATATCTAAATGTTTGGAACTGTTCTTTATTTGCTGCAGGTATTCTTTGCTTCTTTTTAATTCTCTTTTTCTTCCTTCTCTGGTTTTAATTGAGCATTTTATGTGATTCATATTATCTCTTTCTATATTGATTTTACTTCTTTTAAAGAGTTTGTGGTCATTGCCCTGGAATCTGAACTATACAACTAATTCAATCCACATTGAAATAATGCTATATCACTTCTTATAAGACAAATACTTCATAACAGAGTATTCCCAATCCCCAACCCCACGTACCCTAAGAAATTGCTGACATCCATTTCACTTATGCACATGCTATAGTTACTCAAGGCATTGTTATTATTATACTTTAAACAAATGGCTATCTTTTAGAGAAAGTAAGAGGAATTTTTTTTGAATTGTATTTTATCTTCATTCATTCCTTCTCCAATGGTCTTTTTTGTTTGTGTAGATCTGAGTTTCTAAATTCTATAATTTTTCTTCTCCCTGAAGAGCTTATTTTAACAGGTCTTTCAGAGCAGGTCCAGGGGTGGGGATTTTTCTTGGCTCTTCACCATGAGAACCTGGTGGAATTCCTGAACATAACCACCTCCCCCACCACACACATAGACATGTTGTCCTCCCTATGACTATAGCCCCCAATAGTTTCTTATTCTGATGCTTAATCTCCAGCAATTTGTCAACATTACCACTGAGTATTCCCATTTGTTTATGGTTTCTGCTCCAAATAAACAGATTTTAATATCATTCACCTGTTTTTCCATGCTGAATAGAGAAACACTTGCGGGTGGCTGATGCTTTGCCTTGAAGCCTCAGTACTTCTATAGGTTCAAGAAGAGTTGCTGGTTTTTGGTTTGTTCAGATTTTTGCTTGCTATAAGAATGGCAATTATTACCTTTATGCTTTTTTTTAAATTGGAGAATGATTGCTTTACAATATTGTTAGTTTCTGCTGTATAACAATATAAATCAACTATAAGTACACTACATCTCCACCCCCTTTAGCCTCCTTCCTGCTTGCCTCCACACCCCACCCCTCTAGCTCATCACAGAGTACTGGAGCTCTGTGCTATACAGCCACTTCCCATTAGCCATCTATTTTACATACGGTAGTGTATGTATGTCAATGCTACTCTCTCAATTCACCCCATTTTCTCCTTCCCTCACTGTGTCCACAAGTCCACTCTCTACACTTGCGTCTCGGTTCCTGTTCTCCTTGCTTCACTTTTAAACTGAATTGGTAAAAGAAGTCTGTGAGTGTGCAGGGCAGGGCAAAGTGTTTATTGATGAGATAAATCAACTGAGTTATCAGAGATTTTCTTAGAAAACGATGGGCATGGAAAAGAAGTTTGGTTAATTCATATGAATTTTACTGGTGTTTACATTTTAATTAAAAAACAAATGCTCAGAACTTGATTTACTCAAGAGAGTATATCTAATATTGATTTAAATAAATTAGGATGTATAGCTATGTTGGTCAATAGGTTCTATTATATTTTCTGTTTAGCATAATATTGCCAGGAAACTAAATGAGAAGTTCCTGCCTCCCTTAAGAAGTTATTAGCTTTCTTTTTCAGGGAACTAACAGGGCNATATTGATTTAAATAAATTAGAATGTATAGCTATGTTGGTCAATAGGTTCTATTATATTTTCTGTTTAGCATAATATTGCCAGGAAACTAAATGAGAAGTTCCTGCCTCCCTTAAGAAGTTATTAGCTTTCTTTTTCAGGGAACTAACAGGGCTTTGCTTATACGTTTATAATAGCACTTAAATCAATCTACCATAATTATGTGTTTGTGTCTGTCTGCCCTTTGAGAATAAGTTCTTTGAAGGCATGGATCCTATGTCTTTTATTTTTGTATTTACAGCACTTAGCATATTTCTTGGCCCATCGTAAGTGCTCAAGAAATGTCTCTTAATTGATTGAATGAATAAATTAATGAATGAAAAATGTTTTCCATACACTCAGTTCTAGTATATTTGTATTACTTTGATGTGTCTCATCTGAAAGTAGTCCAGTGAAATGTTGGTATGATTATAACTATTCCTTAATTTCATCATCTTCACTATGTCCAAAATATCAAGATGTTTATTAACTTTTGAAGATTTAAAGCATAGGCTTTTAGAAAAAAGAAATCTTATATTCTCAAACATCTGATTAAGTTTATCAATGTTAACATTTATTTGTGTTACTATTTTGTGACTTCTTTGTCACTTAACACTTTTTCAGTACATTAGTTCAGTCACTCAGTCGTGTCCGAATCTTTGCAATCCCACGTACTGCAGCATACTAGGCTTCCCTGTCCATCACCAACTCCTAGAGCTTACTCAAATTCATGTCCATCGAGTCAGCGATGCCATCCAACCATCTCATCCTCCGTGGTCCCCTTCTATTGCCTGGGAAATCCCTTCAATGGAGAAGCCTGGACAGGCTACAGTCCATGGGATTGCAAAGTGTTGGACATGACTAAGCACTTATGCACCTATTACATGTTTATCATTTGTTAAAATTCATGTGAAACATCTAGACTTCTTAAGTATGATGTCCTATAGCCATAAGTTCATAAATGGTTATTGTCATATTTTGTTATTTGTGTGGCTAAAGTGGTGTTTAGTATCACCATATTGTAGCCAACATCCCCACTGCCCTCTATTACATCCATGGACATGCAGTTATCTGAGAAACTAAAGTTGCAGAATAAATATTATGAGTCCCAGCAAAAATTGAAAAATAAAGAGGGCTATTAGTTAAGTAGGGAAAAACTCTTCAGAAAACTGAAGGAAATTATTAACATATCTAAAGAAAGTATCAATCTACTAAGTGGGGCATTGATCAGGTTTGAAATATAGAAAAGGAGTAAGAGAAAGACAAAGTTTGGCACTGATATCCTAAGGTTCTCAAATATTCTGGTGCTTGAGGCAAAGTCAAACAGATTGTTGAAGTGACTGGGGAATCATACCTTAAAATTGTCTTAAAATGTCTTTGTCCTCTTGACAAAATGGTCCTTAGTTATAAATGTTTGTATCAAGCTATCAATCTATCTTGGAAAAGGAAACGGCAACCCACTCCAATGTTCTTGCCTGGAGAATCCCAGGGACAGGGGAGCCTGGTGGGCTGCCATCTATGGGGTTGCACAGAGTCGGACACAACTGAAGNGTGAAATGTTGGTATGATTATAACTATTCCTTAATTTCATCATCTTCACTATGTCCAAAATATCAAGATGTTTATTAACTTTTGAAGATTTAAAGCATAGGCTTTTAGAAAAAAGAAATCTTATATTCTCAAACATCTGATTAAGTTTATCAATGTTAACATTTATTTGTGTTACTATTTTGTGACTTCTTTGTCACTTAACACTTTTTCAGTACATTAGTTCAGTCACTCAGTCGTGTCCGAATCTTTGCAATCCCACGTACTGCAGCATACTAGGCTTCCCTGTCCATCACCAACTCCTAGAGCTTACTCAAATTCATGTCCATCGAGTCAGCGATGCCATCCAACCATCTCATCCTCCGTGGTCCCCTTCTATTGCCTGGGAAATCCCTTCAATGGAGAAGCCTGGACAGGGATTGCAAAGTGTTGGACATAACTAAGCACTTATGCACCTATTATATGTTTATCATTTGTTAAAATTCATGTGAAACATCTAGACTTCTTAAATATGATGTGCTAGAGCCATAAGTTCATAAATGGTTATTGTCATATTTTGTTATTTGTGTGGCTAAAGTGGTGTTCAGTATCACCATATTGTAGCCAACATTCCCACTGCCCTCTATTACATCCATGGACATGCAGTTATCTGAGAAACTAAAGTTGCAGAATAAATATTATGAGTCCCAGCAAAAATTGAAAAATAAAGAGGGCTATTAGTTAAGTAGGGAAAAACTCTTCAGAAAACTGAAGGAAATTATTAACATATCTAAAGAAAGTATCAATCTACTAAGTGGGGCATTGATCAGGTTTGAAATATAGAAAAGGAGTAAGAGAAAGACAAAGTTTGGCACTGATATCCTAAGGTTCTCAAATATTCTGGTGCTTGAGGCAAAGTCAAACAGATTGTTGAAGTGACTGGGGAATCATACCTTAAAATTGTCTTAAAATGTCTTTGTCCTCTTGACAAAATGGTCCTTAGTTATAAATGTTTGTATCAAGCTATCAATCTATCTTGGAAAAGGAAACGGCAACCCACTCCAATGTTCTTGCCTGGAGAATCCCAGGGACAGGGGAGCCTGGTGGGCTGCCGTCTATGGGGTCACACAGAGTCGGACACAACTGAAGTGACTTAGCAGCAGCAGCAGCATCAACTTATCTTATCCCATTGTTACTAAATACTGGATTTATCTAACTTCTTAAACTGAGTTAAATAGTGTGTCCTCAAAATTCATATCCACTTGGAATCTATAGTGTGATTTTATGTGCAAACAGGGCCTTTTTTGATGCTATCGAGTTGAAATAAGGTTATCTGGATTAGGCTGGCCCCTAAACCAATACCATTGGTTTCCTTTAAGAAAAGGAAAATTTGAATTCAGGAACACACAGGGATTCAAGAATGCCATACAAAAACAGGGCAGATATCAGTGATGTATCTACAAGCCAAGGAACATCAATAATGGCCAAACCCTAGAATTTAGGAAGAGGCAATGAAAAACCTTTCCCTGGAGCCTACAGGTTGTGTGACACTGCTTGAATCTTGATTTCAATTTTTAGACTAGAGAACTGTGAAAGAATGCATTGTTTTAAGCCACTAAATTTGTGATAAATTGTTACAGCAACCTTAAAAAATTAATTGTTCTTATTGTTGCTGTTTAGTCATGAAGTCATGTGCAACTCTTTGTCACCCCATTGGCACCCCACTCCAGTACTGTTGCCTGGAAAATCCCATGGATAGAGGAGCCTGGAAGGCTGCAGTCCATGGGGTCGCTGAGGGTCGTGCATGACTTTTTCACTTTCATTTTTCACTTTCCACTTTCCTGCATTGGAGAAGGAAATGGCAACCCACTCCAGTGTTCTTGCCTA
>SJYW01051905.1:1185478-1198964 GCA_006410735.1 Raphicerus campestris
GAAAAAGAAGAGAGGGAGAAGAAGAGAGTGCTTTAGATTATATGAAAGAAAAAGTATGTGGGTAAGAAGATTGGATTATATTTTTAAATAGATATCCTATTAAACAGTACTGCTGCTGCTGCTGTTAAGTTGGCGACAGTCATGTCTGACTACATGACCCCATAGATGGCAGCCCACCAGGCTCCTCCTTCCCTGGGATTCTCCAGGCAAGAACACTGGAGTGGGTTGCCATTTCCTTCTCCAATGCATGAATGTGAAAAGCGAAAGTGAAGTCGCTCAGTCGTGTCTGACTCTTCGCGACCCCGTGGACTGCAGCCTACCAGGGTCCTTCGTCCAAGGGACTTTCCAGGCTAGAGTACTGGAGTGGGTCGCCGGTACCTTCTCCAATTAAAGAGTACAATACTCCACAAACTAAGTTCCTATTTGCTCTCATAGACGTAACTGAATAAATGCTTCCTCACATTCATAATCATTATGCCACTTCCTGGTACTTGTTAAGAACTGATCAGCGCATCATCTTAGAGAGGGACATCCAGAGGTACATATGACATACTGAAAAATCCTTTTGACTCTTCAGAGTCCTTCCAACCTCCACATTAAAAAAAGCAGGGGCAAAAAGCAGCCTTTTGCTACAGTTAAAAAGTATGGTTCTTCTGCTTTCTTTTTTTGGCTCTTGAACACTTAAAAGCCTTCAATCTCACTCTTCCATTCTATGATAGAAGGCATTTCAATGCCCCCCTGCTCAGGGAATTGCCTAGGAAATCGCCAGCTAGCAGGGGGAAAATGAGCTAACTGGTTACCGTGGCATAAACATTTCTGTTTAGCAAAAATAATTGACTGGCTTCTGCCTTTGTCTGTGTGGTTGTCTTGTGCTTGACTCACTGCTTTGTGGCTGGAGCTTGTCATCCTGGCTTCTGGCCAGGACACTCATTACCTCTATGAGGCATCCTGTGTACGTCCTGGGAAATACTAATGCCCCAGCTTTGTGTGCCTTTGTTTGTCCATAAGGCAGCTCTCAGTATAGAATAATTTATAAGACGTGGAGAGGGAGAACGTGCTCTCACATCCTTCAAAAAATGAAATTAGTATACTGTGGGAGAAAAAACATGATCCAGTTCTAATATGTATTCTTGACAATTGGTCTTTTCTTTTCATGAAGGATATTCTAGAAGTGCTTTGAGCCAGCCCTCCATTTTCCATTTTTCATTTGTTGGCCTTTTATTTCTTTCATCTGTACAGTCCTTTTCCCACAGATTCCTCCTTTCTCATCACCCATATTCTGTCTTCCAGTGAGATAGCATTTTACCAAGATCTTCTTTTTTATTTTAACAGGACTGTGTCAAGAAACTTAAGCTCCAGATCTGGCTTGGCTCAATATTACAATAAAAAAAAAGAGAGCTTCTAGATTAAAAGGTCTATTTTTCAAACAGGATAGCATTTCTCCCAGGATGATTATGACATACACACCGATGACTTCTGTTTATACATACTTATCAAATTCTAAGCAATTGCAGTGACTAAATTAAGCATCCTGCATATGAAACACAAGCTTCATCTTTAATGTCATGTCAACTAGAAAGGCCAAATGATATTTCAGATCACTGAAGTAGCTTATTAAATAGATATCAGAATGCATTACATGAATTTCTTCTCATCTTGTAACCTCATCTATGCTAAAGATGTTAAAAAAGTTTCAGATTTTTATAAATTTCCCTAAACTTGATGGAAATAAGAAATAAGTCAAAATCAGATAAAAATAAGTTTGTTTGGTGCTGTGTTATTGATTGAAGGCTTTTACATATACATTTTGCATGAGATTGATTAAGATTTATACATTCCTTTGCCTTGTTCTGATGTGGGTAATTAACATATTTTGTGACTAATTTACTTTAGCTGACCACAATATGGAAAAAGAGGAGTATTTTGAGTCTTCATAGCTTGGCTTTCACAACTGATAATCTTCTCTAAGATTTCTAAAAGGACCGAGAAATCTCTCCTTAACCTCCTATAGCTTTTGTACAGTTGCCACTAAAGAGAAACAAAGTATGAATTAGAGTAGCATATTTATATATCTGTCTTTCTGATCCATTTTCCAGAAGGCTGGAACCACTTGTATTTTTTTCTACAGCTCATTGTGGACAATGAGTAAATGTATGAAGTAAACGATCAATAACTGAGTGTGGTTCTATTTCCATCTGTTTATCTCAGAAAGGCAAGATAAATGTATTGGCCCCATTGTTTATAATTTGTGCAACACAAAGATGAGGTAGAGAATAATTGTTTCTTTTTGATTTTTCCTTCCTTCTTGAGATCTATAGCCTCTTTATGGAAGATGAGCTGATAATTTCAAGCTTCTGTTTTGAGCTTCTCTTTTTCATGCTTCTTCAATAATTCATAGTGTAAACCAAACTCTGAATAGTTGAGTTGGAAAGGATTTGTGTGTGTGTCTGTATCATGGGCATTTCCTTTGCTCTATAATGTGCACATATTTCCCTAGGAGAAATTGGAAGGCCAGCTAGCTTTATGTGCTTCTGAAAGCCTGGCATTGTAAGCCTCTTTTATACATAATAACTGCAGGTGCTTTCTGGCGCAGAAATGATCCTGTGATCTGATAGCTGTTTTTCACATTCTGTGATCATGGCCAGTTCACAGAATACAACAAAGAGTGGAAGATTGTTGTCTTCCCCTGGGTTGCCTAAAGTTACAGTGCTGATCTTTTGACCCTTAATTTCAGCAAGTTTGATTGCTCAAGAAACCCTAGCGTGCATATTTGGAGCTGTTGCAGCATTTTGCTGTTGAGTTGATTGTCAATATCCTAACAGGCTTGTAGGATTTAGAAGGGAGATAGTCTTTTGTGTAATTGCCTTGCATTTTAAAGAGCTAAATGCATCCAATGGCACAAACTAAAACGTCATCTCACCTAGCAAAATATTTTAGGCCTGGTGATGTATTTCGACCAATGATAGCTGTGATTAGAGTGTCATCACTTCTCCTGCTTTTGAAGTTTAACCCTGCCCACCCTAAAGTGATGAGGTCCCAAAAGAAACGCAGTCAGTCATCACTGGAATGAAGCCAGTATATGAATTCTGATTTTTCAAAAAAATGAAATTATTCTAATAAGGGATTTTTAAATAAATAATGCAACATGTTATTAAAAATTGCTAATCTTGCTTCATTACTAATCTTGTGCCACATTCAGATGAATTGGTTGTACTAAGTATTTTAATTGTTTCCCNTTTTAAGTGTATTGTTATCTCTAGGCACAATGATACAGAGTGGATCTCTAGAACTTATTCATCTCACATAACTGAAATTATATACCTCTTGATTAGCAACTCCCCATTGGCTCTCTCCAACCCTGTCTTTGACAACCAGCGTTTTGTTCTTTGCTTCTATGAATTTGGCCATTTTAGATACTTACATTAAGTGAAATCATGCAGTATTTGTCCTTCTGTAACTGGCTTATTTCATGTAGCATGATGCCAAAAGATTCACCCATATTGTCATGGTCACATTGAAGAATTTCTTTCCTTTTTAAGGCTTAATATTCCTTTGTGTGTGTGTGCCATATATTAAAGATCCATTTTTCTATTGATGAATATTTAAGCTGTTTCCACATGTTAACTGTTGTAAATACTGCCTCAGTCAATATGCAAGTGCTAATATATCTTCAGAAAACTAAGATCATGGCATCTGGCCCTATCAGTTCATGGGTAATAGATGGGGAAACAGTGTCAGACTTTATTTTTTGGGGCTCAAAATCACTGCAGATGGTGATTGCAGCCATGAAATTAAAAGACGCTTACTCCTTGGAAAGAAAGTTATGACCAACCCTGATAGCATATTCAAAACCAGAGTTACTTTGCCAACAAAGGTCCCTCTAGTCAAGGCTATGGTTTTTTCAGTGGCCATGTATGGATGTGAGAGTTGGACTGTAAAGAAAGGTGAGCATTGAAGAATTGATGCTTTTGAACTGTGGTGTTGGAGACGACTTTTGAGAGTCTTTGGACTGTAAGGAGATCCAACCAGTCCATTCTAAAGGAGATCAGTCCTGGGTGTTCTTTGGAAGGAATGATGCTGAAGCTGAAACTCCAGTACTTTGGCCACCTCATGCGAAGAGTTGACTCATTGGAAAAGACTCTGATGCTGGGAGGGACTGGGGGCAGTAGGAGAAGGGAACAACAGAGGATGAAATGGTTGGATGGCATCACTGACTTGATGGACCGACGTGAGTCTGAGTGAACTCTAGGAGTTGGTGATGGACAGGGAGGCCTGGTGTGCTGAAATTCGTGGGGTCGCAAAGAGTAGGACACGACTGAGTGACCGAACTGAAATGAACTGAACTGAACTGAATATAACTTCAGTATCTTGATTTTAACTCCATTGAATATGTAACCTCAAATTGGATTACTGGATTACATATGAATATTATTTTTAAGTTTTTGAGGAAATTCCATACTATTTTCCATAATGGCTGTACCACTTTGCATTCCCACCAACAGCATGCAAGAGTTAAAAATTTTCTACCTTCTCACCAAAATTTTTTTTGTCCCTATCTCTCTCTCTTTTAATAATGGCCATCTTGACAGGTATAAGGGATGTATCTCTTTGTAGTTTCAATTTGTACTCCCTGAAGTATTGTGTTAGTGAAGTTAAGCATATTGTTACATAACTTCTGGTCATTTGTATGCCTTCTTTGGAGAAATGCCAGCTTAAGTACTTAGCTCATTTATTAATCAGGTTATTCGTTTGCTATTGAGTTGAAGATGTTTCGTATATGCTTTGGAAACTTACCCATGTTCAGGCATATGGTTTGCAAATATTTTCCTCTATTCCCTAAGTTGCCTCTCCCTCCATCAGCTATTTGCTTTGCAGAAGCTTTTTAGTTTAATATGGTCTATTTTTGCTTTTGTTGCCTGTAATTTTGCTGTCATGAAACTATTGCCAAAACCATTGTTATGAAGCTTTCCCCAATGTTTCATCTTAAGAGTTTTATAGTTTCAGTTCTAATGCTTATTTNAAGCTTTTTAGTTTAATATAGTCTATTTTTGCTTTTGTTGCCTGTAATTTTGCTGTCATGAAACTATTGCCAAAACGATTGTTATGTAGCTTTTTCCCAATGTTTCATCTTAAGAGTTTTATAGTTTCAGTTCTAATGCTTATTTCTTTAATCCATTTTGAGTTGATTTTTGTGTACGGTGTAAGAGTCTAATTTCATTCTTTGGCATGTGAATATCTAGTTTTTCTAACATCATTTGTTGAAGAGACTATCTTTTCCGCAGTGTATATTCTTGGCATTTGTGTTGAAGATCAGTTGAACTTATATGAGTGAGTTTGTTTCTGACTATTTGATATTGTTAAATAATAGAAAAGTGATATAATCTATATATTTTAACCAAGAAAATTAGAATAGGTCTCCTGTTTATTTGGACTTCACAAAATCCAACAGATTAAAATCACATTTTCTTCTTTAAGCAATGCTAGTTGGTAGGTGTAACTCTCTACCATTTCTCTCTAATCCTTTGTGACTTACTTAATCATTTGATCATTTTTTTATTGGATTGTATACATAGTGCAGCCTTTTTTCCAATTCTCGCATTTATTTTTCCTGTTTCATTTGAAACCCATGAAATAACTTATATACCAAGGATACTATCTTTTTTTAATTGGCTTAGATGTAATAAGACATGTGCCTCTGCAAAGCTGATACTTATTTTTTGAAANTAATTCTCACATTTTTTTTCCTGTTTCATTTGAAACCCATGAAATAACTTATACACCAAAGATACTGTCTTTTTTAAATTGGCTTAGATGTAATAAGACATGTGCCTCTGCAAAGCTGATACTTATTTTTTGAAATTGCAGTAATTTCTTCTACAGTTGGCATGGCTGAAATATCTTAATTCTATTTTAGAGCAGTGTTGTACAGTGGAACTGTCTGAAGTGATGTCAATATTCTATATCTTTGCTGTCCAATATAGTGGCCAATAGCCACATGTAGTTATTGAGTACTTGAAAAGTGACTAACATGACTGAAGAACTTAATTGTTTATTTTATATAATTTTAATCAATTTATTTTTAACTTTAAATGGTCACATATGACTAGTAACTAACATATTGGAAAGTACCTGCTTAGTTCCTAAGTAGTGTCTTACTCTTTGCGACCTCATGGACTGTAGCCCATCCAGGCTCCTCTGTACATGGAATTTTCAAGGCAAGAATACTGGACTGGGTTGCCATTTCCTTCTCCAACTGGAAAGTATAGGCCTAGGGTATTTGGTTATTTTTTAAAAATTGCTTTGTGTATGTTTACAGAGGGGAGAATTATTGATTTGGGGGTGATATATGTACTAAGTTTACTAACAGTGTGATTTAAATCTTCTATTGCCTTATAAATTTCTTTTCTACTTGGTCTATTAATTACCTGACAGAGTTGAATTTTAATTATATATGATGAATCATATTTCTTCTTGTAATTATCTTAACTTTTTACTTATATACACTTCAGTTATGTTATTTCATGCATCTATGTTATTGATGCAATCTGTTTTCCTATTAAAATCAAATTTTATAATTATATATTTATCCAGTTTGTGATNTTATATATGATGAATCATATTTCTTCTTATAATTATCTTAACTTTTTACTTATATACACTTCAGTTATGTTATTTCATGCATCTATGTTATTGATACAATCTGTTTTCCTATTAAAATCAAATTTTATAATTATATATTTATCCAGTTTGTGATGAATATTTTTCTTAAAGTATATTTATATGGTAATAATGATGTTTAAGCTTAAACTCCAGTACTTAGGCCACCTCATGTGAAGAGCTGACTCATTGGAAAAGACTCTGATGCTGGGAGGGATTGGGGGCAGGAGGAAAAGGGGATGACAGAGGATGAGATGGCTGGATGGCATCACTGACTTGATAGATGTGAGTCTGAGTGAACTCCAGGAGTCGGTGATGGACAAGGAGGCCTGGTGTGCTGTGATTCATGGGGTTGCAAAGAGTCAGACACGACTGAGCAACTGAACTGAACTGAATTGAATATATTAAAATAATTTTCTTTTTTTTTTTCCTTTTAGTGAACTGAAGTCAGTTAGTCATGTCCAACTCTTTGTGACACCATGGGCTGTAGCCTACCAGGCTCCTCCATCCATGGAATTTTCCAGGAACGAGTATGGGAGTGGGTTGCCATTTTCTTAGATCTACTTTTATTACTTTACTTTCAACCATAATGTATTCATTTATCTTGACTGTTTCAAACTCTTTTATTTATTGATCTCAATGATATGTGTGAATTCATTTCTACTATAGTATTTTGTGCTTTTTATTTGTCCTGTTTATTCCTTGCTTCTTTTGGANACTTTACTTTCAACCATAGTGTATTCATTTATCTTGACTGTTTCAAACTCTTTTATTTATTGATCTCAATGATATGTGTGAATTCATTTCTACTATAGTATTTTGTGCTTTTTATTTGTCCTGTTTATTCCTTGCTTCTTTTGGATTTCAACTATTTTTCCCTCTTTATGAATTAATTGAATTTATACTTCCATTTTTCATGGACTGGTATAGAAATAAAAATAATATTTTTATAGGTTAATTGCCTAAAAATATTTATACACAAATCTTACTTTAACAGTGCCTTCTGCTGCTGCTGCTAAGTCGCTTCAGTCATGTCCGATTCTGTGCTACCCCACAGATGGCAGCCTAAATTAAATCAATTACTGGACCATCCCTTGAACGATCCAAGGACATAAAAGACCTTTTCTTTGATTAAATATCTTCTTCACCTAGCATTGTTGTTCAGTATAGAATTTACCAGTGTTTTAACACCACAAAGTACATATTATCATTGTTTTATATGTCACTGATGCTAGTTATAATACCCCAATTTATTAGCTTGTTTTCCTACTCTCAAACATTCTTTCCATAATTATTTCCCTTCATAAACTATAGCTTTTATTAATGATATGTTAGTGATAAAAATATGAACTTTTAAAAATTCTATGTATTTAGCACTTATTCTTTACTGAAAATGAAAGACATTTGGTGATGACTATGTCCTTTCAACACTTTGAAAATAATTTTCATTGTCTTTGAAGGAAACTTTTTTCTCTTGGAAGTTTTGATCACTTCTTTTTGTCTATGGTGGACTACAACATTACTGTGACAGTTTTCATTATGTTTCTATTTTAATTTTTCTACTTAATTTACTTTATATATTTCCTGAGTATTCATATTTTTATCAAGTATTGTAAGGTTTTAAGCATTATAGTATTGACTATATATCCCCTTTATTCTTTCTATTGGATTTTAATTCTTATTTGATTTAATTCCTGTTTTTTATATTTTATTTTGTTCCTTTAGTTCATTGATACATTTTCAAATCTTTTATCTCTTAGTCTATCTTGTATTCTAGTTGATTCCCTCAGATCTCTTTTCCAGATCACAAATGCTCTGTAGTTTTAGTCTACATGGCTTTTGATGCATTGAAATTTTCTATATTCAATTTTTTGATTTTTAAGTTTTATACTTTTTTTAATTGCCTTTTTTCAGTGATATCTGTTTTCTTATTCATTTAAAACATATATTTTCTTTCTACAAAACATATTAAATATATGATTTTATATTTATGATCCAGAAATTTTAATATCTGCAGACATGTGGAGTAAAAAATCTACTTTTATTCAATTGATTTTCCCACTTCTTTATGTTGATTTGTTTTCTTAGGTATTTTATAATTTTGGATTGTGAATTCAGGTTTGACTAAGTTTATGTTTGGGAATACCAAGGCTTGTTGTGAGGCTATTTTTATCTGGGAAAAATGTGAATTTCTTTCTGTTAGGTATACAGAAACTTGACCAATCTAGGATCAATTTAATTTAATTTAATTTAATGTTTCTCTTGAGGTATCTAAGACCAATATTCAGATTTTAATATAGTAAAAGTTAGCATGTCTATGAGAGCAAGCCTGGGGCAATAAATTTTTAAAATAGGCTTTCTTGGATAAGGAAAAAGAAATCTTTTGCTCATGAGTGATATTTTATCCAATAATTTCTTTTCCTAAAGGTGTATACTTTCTAGGGCCCTGACTTTATGCAGAAGTCTCTGTCACAGTTCCCTATATTATGGGGTTCAAGGGCTTATCTCCTGACCCCAAGCAGCCATGAAACCGAAACCTCTAAATATTTTTATATCAGCAAGCTCTTCTTGATCACTGTGACTTGAAAGCCTATTTATCAGTGTGCTTTTCACTTTACATTCTTGGTGCCTATGGAGTTTTGTTTCTGTTTTGTGGATACAAATAAGCATTTGCAATAATATTTTGTAATGTTTTATTTAGAGTTTTTGGTGCTTTGCTGAAGGAAGATTTTATAGGATATCTAACCTTGCTTGTAAACATCCCTATATTTTACAAATCTAACTTATTCTTAGTAGCCAGAGGCTATGCTGTAGCTATATAGATTTCTCCCTTTCAATAAATATTCCAGTGTGATTTGATCATAAACTTCTCTGAGGGAAAGAATAAACTTTTCTATCACTTCAAATAAAACAATAATTATAAGTAAAAGAGATTTAGATTATACTCTTTATTTATAATACTATAAAAATCACATTTTATTCAGAAAAGTGACATATATGTATATATATATATATGCACATATATATATATATACATATACAACTATTGATAAAATCAGAAAGAGTCTGCATATTCTCTAAACATAGGTACCTCCCCTGCTACCAGGGCCTTAGGCAAGTATAAATATTAAGCAAGTTATATTCTTCCAAAGTTACTTATCTCTTACTTTATAAAACCTACTCCATATGTTCTACTTTTGTCATGTACCATATTCTTATTAGATTAATTTTATGATAGAGATAAACCAATCCTAAAGGAAATGAACCCTGAATATTCATCGGAAGGGCTGTTGCTGAAGCTCCAATACTTCAGCAACCTGATGAGAAGAACTGACTCATTGGAAAAGACCCTGATGCTGGGAAAGATTGAAGGCAAAAGGAGAAGCAGGCATCAGAGGATGAGATGGTTAATAGCATCATTGACTCAATGGGCTTGAATTTGAGCAAATTCTGGGAGATTGTGGAAGACAGAGGAACCTTGCGTGGTGTAGTTCTTGGGTCGCAAAGAGTCAGACACAACTTAGTGTCTAAAAAAGAAGAGATAATATTACTATTTTATTATACACTAAATTATGAGTTATGTATCTTTACATTTGACCTACATTGTTGGAGTTATGCTACATCAATTTCTACTTTGGTTTAGTTGCTAAGTTATAATGTCTGTCAGAGGCAAGAAAATTGGAAGCTATTACCATGCTCCTGAAATCTAATTGGATAGTTATAATAAAGCTTATTTTCTTGTGAGTTAATACCTGACACTCTATATTTTAAAATTTATACTTCTGATGAAATATCACAACAAATTATCTACTGTAAAAAGATTGAAAAATCACGTTTGATATTATTCTATTATATAAATGATCATCAGTATAATAACACGTCATCAATAAAATAACATCACCTCAAACAAAACAAAAAAGGAATACAACATAATCATGCACAATAAACACTACCATGTTATATGTACAGACCTCAATTTCAGAATGTTAAAGTCTAAACACATATATGTTGAAATTGAGATAACTATAAGGGAGTCCCATGAAGCACGACTGCATGTCACATCCAGTGAGCATCTTCACATTCAGTGATAGTGTCCTGTAGCATAGAGTTAAAGTAGGAGAGTTTTAATCTTCATTGAGTGAGATTTTACACATTTGATGCTATAGGGTAGATATATAAAGAGGTTTATGTACTTGTTCTAATTCTGGTAACTAGTCATTGTGCCTGAAGCTATGGTTTGCAGAGGGTTTTGAACTGAGTACAGACAAAGGAAAGAAGAGCTTGTTGATCATAGATGCAGAACAGAGGATCAGTGCAAGAACACTACAGGTTTGCCATTTGTGTCCACAGTAATTGCCTTATGGCAGATTGATTCTTCTATATCTTCTACTGCACAGTGGAACACTGAGCATCAGGCTGTTTTTCCATATGAAAAGATAATAAAGTGTCCTTATTTTTGTACTAAAACCATCTTAGCCCTTCCAAAAATTTACTTAAGGCATACAACTATACTCCATGGTAAACAGTAAGACTGAGCATGCTCAGAATTTGTTTGATAGGAATAGAATAGAATACACTTTGCACTTGGCTGTGGACTGTGCTGACCGCCAGGAATCATCTCAATTTGATTCAGGGAAGAAGGATTGTGTCTCCTGCTTATTTCTATACCTTCCTAAACTCCAATGAGAAAATTAAATTTAATGCCTGTGATTAATATTAATGAGCAGTAGGGCATAATTTTATGAGGTTGGCTATGACATGGCTTGTTTTTAAAAAGGTGAAACTACTAAAGGAACTTAAATCAATATTGATCCTAAGTAGAAACTAAATTGAAGCTTATATGCTATTGGGAAAAATAATTAAAAATCAGATTAATTTTTATGCCTTTGGAAAAGACATAAATCTCTTGTACTACTCCAACTGCTGTGAGACAGTGACATGTGGGAAGAGATAAATCAAGAAGGAACAACACTCTCCAGTGCAATTTCATTTAATGTAACAGAAACAAAATGACGATGATTATTGATTCTGGCAAATGACATCACCTCTTATAGATTACTATATGTGAATATCTTAAATTTTATACTAAACTAGAGGTGAAAGATTTAGTTCATTTATTCAAAGGTATTAGTACCTTTAATTTGGCAGGCACTGTGCCAGTCTCTGAGAACATAGAGATGATTAAAAAACAATTTTAACCTAAAAGAGTTTATAGATTAGCAGATGAGACAGATGGGGAAATTATATTAAAGCAAAGAAATGATGGGAGTATGGAAGCAGCTTTTAAAAATTAAAGAGTGCCCAGGTAAGCCTGGGGGAGCCACAGAAACTTTTACAGCTGAAGCTTTGATCAAAGGACATATAAAATTAAAAAGCAACCCAATTTAAATGAGTTTAAGAGAAAGACATATAAAATTGTTAGCATTCTATAAACAGACACTAGGGAACACTAGGAAGCTTAAATTGACAGTGTCTTCCTTCGTACATTTGAGGGTGTGAGGGGATGAGGAACATGTATGAGTGAGTAAGCAGAGGAAGGGAGATGAAAGATAAAACTTAGGAGAAGGGGAAGTGGGGAGGGAAAGAAGACACTATTTTTAGTGTGAAGTGAACCAGGGCTACCCCCTGCCTTTCAGGGTTCAGAGTAGCTTGTCTGCATCGTCCCTATTATTCATGGATCTGCATGAAGTTAGTGCCCCCTCTCTCATACTGATGAGCAGACTTTGATCTTTTTTTCTGCATAAAAATTAGCACATATATTTTTAATTATAAATTGAATAATATTTGGACTCCTTAGGCTTGCTCTTAAGACTCTTCATTATATGGGCATGGAGCTGTATGTGCTCCGAAACTCTGTTCCAAACAGATGGGTCTCTTCATTGTCCTCTGGGCATGTTTTTGCTTATTTGGGGCTTATGTCCTGCATGGGAAGTCTTTTGAGGGCTTTGCTATTCCCAGCATCCACGTGCTAAGACTTTTTCAAATTGTTACCAACTGGTAATTCAAATTCCTTTCATTAATGAGGACTTTGTAAGAGTTAATGGGCAGGTAAAAGAGACGGAAACAAACCCCAGTAGATTCAAGGCAGAGCTCATTGGTAACTGATACTTTCTTCATGTAAAGGCAACAGCTCAGCCTGGTATGATCTCAGAAAACAAAAGCAGCAATTTTGTTGGTTTGTGTCCTGAGAAAGGGATGTCCTAATTTAATGTCCCACCATTGTCTTGTTTCTGTAATTTTAGACTCTTGACTACTTTTTTCAACATCGTGCCTCTGATTTCTGGATTTCCTGAATCATTATTTCTACTTATTTCTTTATTTATGTATCTCTTCTATTTTGTATTATTCTTTTTATAGAGTCAATTAAACATCCTTTATTTTCTTTTTTTTAAATTTTATTTTTACTTTATTCTACGTTACAATACTGTATTGGTTTTGCCATACATTGACATGAATCAGCCACAGGTGTACATGATCTCCCAATGCCAAAGCCCCCTCCCACCTCCAACCCTATATCATCTCTCTGGACCATCCCCATGCACCAGCCCCAAGCATCCTGTATCCTGTATCGAACATAGACTGGCGCTTCGTTTCTTACATGATAGTATACATGTTTCAATGCCATTCTCCCAAATCATCCCACCCTCTCCCTCTCCCTCAGAGGCCAAAAGTCTGTTCTATACCTCTGTGTCTCTTTTGTTGTCTCATATACAGGCTCATCATTACTATCTTTCTAAATTCCATATATATGTGTCAGTATACTATATTAGTGTTTCTCTTTCTGGCTTACTTCACTCTGTATAATCGGCTCCAGTTTCATCCACCTCAT
>SJYW01051905.1:1200671-1210818 GCA_006410735.1 Raphicerus campestris
CACTGAAAAAACCATAGCCTTGACTAGAGGGACCTTTGTTGGCAAAGTAATAACTCTGGTTTTGAATATGCTGTCAGGGTTGGTCATAACTTTCCTTCCAAGGAGTAAGCATCTTTTAATTTCATGGCTGCAATCACCATCTGCAGTGATTTTGAGCCCCCCAAAATAAAGTCTGACACTGTTTCCCCATCTATTACCCATGAACTGATAGGGCCAGAAGCCATGATCTTAGTTTTCTGAAGATATATAAGCACTTGCATATTGACTGAGGCAGTATTTACAACAGTTAACATGTGGAAACAGCTTAAATATTCATCAATAGAAAAATGGATCTTTAAAATATGGCACACACACACAAAGGAATATTAAGCCTTAAAAAGGAAGGAAATTCTTCAATGTGACCATGACAATATGGGTGAATCTTTTGGCATCATGCTACATGAAATAAGCCAGTTATAGAAGGACAAATACTGCATGATTTCACTTAATGTAAGTATCTAAAATGGCGAAATTCATAGAAGCAAAGAACAAAATGCTGGTTGTCAAAGACAGGGTTGGAGAGAGCCAATGCGGAGCTGCTAATCAAGAGTTATAAAATTTCAGTTATGTGAGATGAATAAGTTCTAGAGATCCACTCTGTATCATTGTGCCTAGAGATAACAATACACTTAAAAGTCTGTTAAGAGGATAGATCTCATATTAAGTGTTTTATAGAATAAAAATATAATTAAAAATACTACAGATAAATCAAATATATAGTGAACCAATGGAGCCTAAACTAAAACTGAAACACATTACTATAATTTGACCACAGATTGTGACTTTAAAAGCTGAATAAACATATGGATGATATCTCATCAACTCTTCACCTTGTTAACTGTTGATATCTTCTTTTAGGTCTCAGAAAAATAATTTAACATTTCTCTGCATTCATAGATGTTAGAACAGAGTTTGCCACATAGTTGGGGCTCAGAGAATAATGGTTGAATACAGCCAGGGATATGTGAATGGATGGAAGACTTTGCAAATCTAATGTGGTTCCATGTTCTATTTTCAGCATAAAAGTATAAGAAGTTATAGATAGTAAAAGGTGAATGAATCTCCAGTCAATAACCAAACCTACTTTCATTTCTCTGCTGGATCACTGAAAAATCCAGAGAGTTCCAGAAAAATATCTATTTCTGCCTTATTCACTATGCCTAAGCCTTGTACAAAAAAGATCTCTTCACAATGAAGATAATCATGATGGTTTGATCACTCACCTAGAACCAGATATCCTAGAATATGAAGTCAAGTGGGCCTTAGAAAGCATCACTATGAACAAAGCTNCCAGAAAAATATCTATTTCTGCCTTATTCACTATGCCTAAGCCTTGTACAAAAAAGATCTCTTCACAATGAAGATAATCATGATGGTTTGATCACTCACCTAGAACCAGATATCCTAGAATATGAAGTCAAGTGGGCCTTAGAAAGCATCACTACGAACAAAGCTAGTGGAGGTGATGGAATTCCAGTTGAATTATTTCAAATCCCAAAAGATAATGCTGTGAAAGTGCTGCACTCAATATGCCAGCAAATTTGGAAAACTCAACAGTGGCCACAGGACTGGAAAAGGTCGGTTTTCATTCCAATCTCAAAGAAAGGCAATGCCAAAGAATGCTCAAACTACCACACAATTGCACTCATCTCACACGCTAGTAAAGTAATGCTCAAAATTCTCCAAGCCATGCTTCAGCAAAATCTGTGAACTTCCAGATGATCAAATTGGTTTTAGAAAAGTCAGAGGAACCAGAGATCAAATTGCCAACATCTGCTGGATCATGGAAAAATCAAGAGAGTTCCAGAAAAACATCTATTTCTGTTTTATTGACTATGGCAAAGCCTTTGACTATGTGGATCACGAGAAACTGTGGAAAATTCTGAAAGAGATGGGAATACCAGACCACCTGACCTGCTTCTTGAGAAATCTGTATGCAGGACATGAAGCAACAGTTAGGACTGGATATGGAACAACAGACTGGTTCCAATTCGGGAAAGGAGTATGTCAAGGCTGTATATTGTCACCCTGCTTATTTACCTTACATGCAGAGTATATCATGAGAAACACTGGGTTGGGAAAAGCACAAGCTGGAATCAAGATTGCTGGGAGAAATATCAATAACCTCAGATATGCAGATGACACCACCCTTATGGCAGAAAGTGAAGAGGAACTAAAGAGCCTNTTCTGGCTTACTTCACTCTGTATAATCGGCTCCAGTTTCATCCACCTCATTAGAACTGATTGAAATGTATTCTTTTTAAGGGCTGAGTAATACTCCATTGTGTTTATGTACCACAGCTTTCTTATCCATTCTTTTATATACTAACTCTCTCATATAATAATTAAACTCCTTCAGAAAGAATATTTGATTGAATTCATATATTACCATCAAGAATGCAGTAATTTGAGGTACTGTTCTAGGACCCAGAAGACTTTGACTCAAGTATCATAAGTTTTTAAACATCCATGGCCAAGATAATAAGATTCTGGTAATAAGTAGGATATCTTACATAAGGAAATATCTCCCATAAAGGAAGACTTTGGGAATAGCAAGCACTCAAATTTCTCTTTTTTTCTAAATTCCAAAGCACAATTTATATCACTTATTTAGCAAATTATTGCCAAACTGTTTTACGACATCAACTCTCTTCATGATTGTAGGTCTAATTTTATATTATTACATAATTTTTCATAGGTTTGGATCCTGTTTCTCAAACTAGAATGTAGGACTTTTGAGGGCAGAGAATTTTTAAATATGTATATATATATAATACACACACACACACACACACACACACACATATATATCTGTCTCTTATACACATCTTATTTATGTATCTCTTCTATTTTGTATTATTCTTTTTTTTGAGTCAATTAAACATCCTTTATTTTCTTTTTTTTAAATTTTATTTTTACTTTATTCTACGTTACAATACTGTATTGGTTTTGCCATACATTGACATGAATCAGCCACAGGTGTACATGATCTCCCAATGCCAAAGCCCCCTCCCACCTCCAACCCTATATCATCTCTCTGGACCATCCCCATGCACCAGCCCCAAGCATCCTGTATCCTGTATCGAACATAGACTGGCGCTTCGTTTCTTACATGATAGTATACATGTTTCAATGCCATTCTCCCAAATCATCCCACCCTCTCCCTCTCCCTCAGAGGCCAAAAGTCTGTTCTATACCTCTGTGTCTCTTTTGTTGTCTCATATACAGGCTCATCATTACTATCTTTCTAAATTCCATATATATGTGTCAGTATACTATATTAGTGTTTCTCTTTCTGGCTTACTTCACTCTGTATAATCGGCTCCAGTTTCATCCACCTCATTAGAACTGATTGAAATGTATTCTTTTTAAGGGCTGAGTAATACTCCATTGTGTTTATGTACCACAGCTTTCTTATCCATTCTTTTATATACTAACTCTCTCATATAATAATTAAACTCCTTCAGAAAGAATATTTGATTGAATTCATATATTACCATCAAGAATGCAGTAATTTGAGGTACTGTTCTAGGACCCAGAAGACTTTGACTCAAGTATCATAAGTTTTTAAACATCCATGGCCAAGATAATAAGATTCTGGTAATAAGTAGGATATCTTACATAAGGAAATATCTCCCATAAAGGAAGACTTTGGGAATAGCAAGCACTCAAATTTCTCTTTTTTTCTAAATTCCAAAGCACAATTTATATCACTTATTTAGCAAATTATTGCCAAACTGTTTTACGACATCAACTCTCTTCATGATTGTAGGTCTAATTTTATATTATTACATAATTTTTCATAGGTTTGGATCCTGTTTCTCAAACTAGAATGTAGGACTTTTGAGGGCAGAGAATTTTTAAGTATGTATATATATATAATACACACACACACACACACACATATATATATGTATATATACATGCTAATTTTTAAATCAGATGTTTTTGCTACTGGATTATGAGTTCCTTATATATTCTGAACATTAATTCCTTATCAGATAGATAGTTTTCTTTTTTTTCATTCTGTAGACTGCAAATTGTTTACTTTGGCTTTATTTGATAACTTGTATCAAAGATGTTTAATAATGTTTCTTGATTTAAACATACAACTCAATCTATTTTTCTAGAAAATTTCTGTACATGTGTATTATTTCATTTGTATTTTGGAATAACAAAGTACTCAAGATAAAAATCAGTGTTAATCATCATATTGATAATGATAACCTAGATTAATTGAATCTTAGTTAATTGATTATTAATTAATGAATTAAGTTAATCTTGGTTAATTGACTCTATTTTATAAGACATTTTATTACATCTTTCCAAAAATTTTTATTTTTAATTGTTCATAGAAATTTTATGAATGTCAAGAACTATGAAAGGTCTGAGATTTCACTCCATTTTCAAGCTAACATGTTTATCTTCCATAATTTCATGGATACTGCCATAGATTCTGGCTCAGAGGCAAGGGTCAGTATAACCCTCAAATAATAGCATTTGCCAGAGGAAGATCACTTGTGTCAGTTTCTTGAGCCCCAGTTCCTAGGGCAATGCAACTAGATCCAGGTGGCATCACACTCAGTTGCTTGCATTACAGGAGAAGAACCCTAGGGTTCAGAAAAAAAAAAGGCTGCTGGCAAAACTCTTCAACATTTGCCCCACTGGGAGACCTTGTCTTTATTATCCTGGACCACAAGTAATTCTTGTCTCTTCTCCACAAAGATTTTTTAAACTTCAAATGTTATTTGCTATACAAACATTCCTAGAAAGGTAATCCAGAACACAAGCTGCCACTTCCTTTGCTCAAAATATGTGCAGAAATATGAGAGATTCATTCAGTTATTTCCCAAGATAAGATAAATACTTTTAAGCCCTAAGTTATGAATGAGAAAACTATACTTCAGAAAACTGAAGAAGCCTATCTCATATCAAAAAACTTGTAAGTAGCAAACACATAGTGAGACCTCACGTCGTATGACTCCAGGTTTTTTTCCACTTGGTCATCTACCTCTTAGACCTCGTAGTAGGTCTAAGACTTAGTAGACTTAGACTACTTACTGCTAACAAAGGTGGTAGTAGCCTAGCCTTACCCTGCTCCTCTTTATATCACACACATTTGAGAATTGGAAATTGTTTCTACCTTAGCTGTAGGCCCAGTCATCAGGAATTTACTTCTTTTGATTGTTTTGGGTTTTTTCTAAGTGTCAGTTTTGTACCTTAAATGAGTGAGATCATTTCATGCAGCCATCATAAATAGAGACCTACATGAACCTTCTCATGTTCACGTAACAATAAAGAATTTGGCCTTTGTTGTTAAAAGCACACTGATTTTCAGAAAATAGTTTTTTCTTTTTTTTAAGGCAGACATGGACTTTATTCCAATTAGAACTGAAGGTTACAAGCGTTAATCCATCGATGTCGCGTGACCCAGGGTTCACACTGGGGAGGACTTCTGACACATGTATTTGTAGTCATTTCTCATGTAAAATATAGCAGAGTGTTTCTGGAGAGAAAAATGTGCCTGGATTATTTCAGCAACATAATTGACTGTTTTTATGTGTGTCACGGCATTTCTTAAAACTTTGGCTGAGATTGTGGCATTTCACATCACAGAAAAGGAAATAAAGCTGTATTGTAGTTTGCTTACATCAGTACCTAGAAAAAATTCCAATTTCAAAGGAGCAAGAGTTTTTCCTTGTAGAAGCTGGGGTCTGGGTAACATTTTCATTTCCTGTCTTTTTGACTTCCAATGCTCCCCTTCAAAAAGTTCTGAATACAGAAAGCAGAACTTGCCTCCAGCACAAAACCAGAGCCCACTTTTATTATTGTTGTTGTTTCAGGGCTCCTGGATCTCATGCTGAACCTTAAAATCCTATTCGCAGCTCAGCTGCCAGCATGCTGTGAGCAGAGCCGTGAAAAGTGGAAGAAATAACAGGCTTCACCGTGCAATCAGTAGTTCCCTACTGAAACCATATGTCATGCATAGAATCCGGAAGACTTGAAAAATCTTGAAAAACTGCAATGCCACTAGTGCTCCTAATGGGAATTAGAGATGGGCAAGTGCTTGTCAGAGGGCTTAGAAAAGAACAGCTGTCATTGGCTAAGAGAAGTGATCAAAATACTTTTCCTCTATGGACTCAGTCATTAAGTTATTATAACTTCTATCTGTGAAATGCCTTTTGACCCTAGCATGCAAATTCTAAGTGCCTAGTGCTAAAAAAGTGACAAAAACCCTTTCTACTAATGTAGCTACATGTCAGAGTAACAATCAGGTAATTATCATAACTACTATAATGAAATTCTTCCTCTCTCATCAAACGCTATTTTTAAAATAGTAGTATATCATGGTGGTTAAGTACAAAGGCTTTGGAATCAAGGAGAAACAAGATCAGATCTTCACTCTGTTCCTTCTAGTTATGTGATCTTGGAAACCGGTGTCCTGAGCCACAATGTCATCTATAAAATGGGAATAATGATCCTTACCTATAGTTTTGTTCTGATGATTTAATAAGAAAGATAGGATGGGTAGCACCACACAGGGTCAAGCATACAGAAATATTCAATAATTAGTGCTATTAATAATTATAGAAAGAAACACAACTGTTTTTTATGAAAATTTCCTCAAAGGAATAAAAATCTATAATTTAATATATTTATACTATCATGTTATTAAAACTGCTTAGTTATATTTTGTATGTGGCAGAAAGATTATCTTATACCTTACTTCACCTAGAGGTAGTTTAAATTAGTGCTAACTTGTTTGCATGCTAAGTCACTTCAGTCATGCTTGACTCTGCGACCCTATGAACCGTAGCCTGCCAGGGTCCTTTGTCCATGGGATTCTCCAAGCAAGGATGGTGCAGTTGGTTGCCATAGCCTCTTCCAGGGGATCTTCCTGACCCAGGGATGGAACCCAAGTCTGTTATGTCTACTGCATTGGCAGGTGGTTTTCTAACACTAGCATCACCTGGGAAGCCCAGTGCTAACTTGGGTGGACTTAACAGAATTTATTAGTTGTTAAACAGCCCTAAAATTTATCTGTATTTTACTTTTTAAAGTATCATTAAAATGGGTAGACTTCCCTGATAGCTCAGTTGGTAAAGAATCTGCCTGCAATGTGGGAGACCTGGGTTCAGTCCTTGGGTTGGGAAGATCCCCTGGAGAAGAGAAAGCCTACCCACTCCAGCATTCTGACCTGGAGAATTCCATGGGCTCTATAGTCCATGGGATTGCAAAGACTAAATGACTTTCACTTTCATTTTCTTTTAAAATAGTTGGAAGACATGAAATCATTTTTGTAAATGTGAACTTTTGAAAGTAATGGTCATGATAGCCCAATGTATAATGAAAATTATATTTTATCAATGATAATTTATAAATAATCAGTTTTATATTATGGTTAAGACTGAAAATAAATTCAAATGTGTAGTTTTGGTGAAAATAGTAATCTTTCTGAATTGCAATTATGTTTATCTTTACTAGCTTTTATGTATACCAATAAAGGTACAAAGTTCACTTATTTCTGTATTTTATAGAAATTTATTTAAAGCAAATATTCATAAAACACATCCACACATACATTTGGATTTTTGTGAAACTGAAACTACACTTCAGACCTTTTAGACCTGTAATTGGATTGTGTTTTAAAGAGTTAGTTTGAAAAATCCATTATTGGGATTTTAAAACCCATTTTCTCTTTGAAATAATGCTATAAATTGCAGTGAAACTCCCTGACCAGCTCTGAAAAGTCTTTTAACCTATCATATTTCTAAAATATTGTGTTAACTGAACTAGTCTGCATATATCTGACCATTATATAACAGTTTTTGATAGGAAAATACTTCCTAATCCCCTGTTTTAGCCATAGAAACATATTCTTTTTTTTTCTTTTGGATGTGGCTATTGTTCCCATAGCTGGGAGTCACTGTTTGGAGACTGAAGTAAATTATTTTATTAATCCTTTCTCTATATTATATAATTATATATATATATATAAAACAGTAAATATAAATACATATATAATTGACTGTATTATATATCTATTATATATTATATTAAAATCTTGCTTCTTTCTGCATTTATAATTACATAGAGAAGACAGTAAAGGACAGTCACCTCTTTGAATTAAGCCTTAGGACTTCATAGCCAGCTAACATAGTTTCTGCCAGTCATTCTTAAGAATGGAGCATACATTCATTAAGAAGACTGATAGCAAATCAAATCCACTTTACATATGATTGCTTGGTACAGAGGAATGGCATAATTATTATATTATTTTCAGAAATATTTGGATATAGCATTCCATTGTATCCTTGTGAATAAGATGATAAAAGTACGAACTGGATGAGAAACCCATCATGTAGCTTCACAGACCTGTGTGCCATCTCTTAGTACTTTGTGAGAATTGTATCCATGACTTGAGTGAAACACGTGGTACCCACTTTGCAGATAGAAAAGTCCAAAAAGATGTCTGACAAAATTCACATTCCAAACTATGTTTGAAATGAATGAACAAAGATGAATTTTCCCTAGAATAAATGTAAATTTCTTCACATAGATTTATGTGAATACTTTGCTTTGTACAAATTATAATATACTGTGGGCCAAAGCAATCTGGCTTGGTGGTGTTACAGATGGAAAAATATAATGATTTTAATTGCTCAAATAATATATTGAGTTAGCCATAAAAATTCAAAATTTGTTCAAATGTTTCCATAAGATGTTACAGAAAAACTTGGATGAACATTTTGACCAGTCTAATATATATGGTATTTTCCAGACTAAGCTGCAACTTTCTCCTCTGCATCTTCACATCCATGAGTCTATACTGGCTGCTGTCTGTCCCACTGGATCAGAAGCTACTCCAAGAAGAGACTGTGCCTCATTCATTTTTTAAACACAACTTTTTGTACTTGAGAGTGTGAGTGCTCAGTTGTGTCTGGCTCTTCGCAACCGTTCGGACTGTAAACCTCCAGGCTCCCCTGTCCATGGGATTTTCCAGGCAAGAATACTGAAATGGGTTGCCATTTCCTCCTCCAGGGGATCTTCCCAACCTGGGGGTCAAGCCTGCATATCCTGTGACTCCTGCATTAGCAGGCAGACTTTTTTTTTTTTACCACTGAGCCGCCACAACATTTACGCCAATACATGGTAGCTTTTCAACAAATATCTGTAATGAAAAAACTGAATTTATTATGTGGTTAATAAAATGGTAAGTCTATTCTTAGCCCTCTTTAATAGATTTATAATTCCCAGATCATGAAAAACTATGATCTAATAAATTTATCACTGACTGTATCTAGAATATTTAGCTCTAAGCAAAACATTTAAAAATAGCATTCACCAAATGCACATTTAAAATACAAAAATTAACATGGCAAAGGGGCTAAAATATGTTTTATAAGAAGGAAGAAATAAATAAAATGATTGTGATAACAAGAAAATAATTTTAAAATATTTTCAGGATTCTCTTATAAGGTATATGGGCAGATTTATGTTATCCCCAGAGGACAGCTCAGCACAATGAACCCGTGAATGATCAATTGCAGCCTCATGAGGGAATTTTCCAGTGAATGCCATAGTCTATAAAGAAAATGTGCTGCCTCAGAGGTAGTCAATTCTTGATAGGAAGTATTTAAGCAGATAACATCTGTCAGAATGCAGCAGAGGGAATTTTTCAGTGTGTGTGTATCTCAAAGTCTTTCCTAGCTCCAGCTACCTGGCTTTTTTGTTGGCAATTGCTCTCAGCAAGAGCCATACTTTCTTCAGGGGCTTCCCTGGCAGTCTAGTTTAAGACCTTGTGTCTCCACTGCAGGATGTACTGGTTCAATCCCTGGTCAGGGAAGTAAGATCCCACATGATGTGAGGTGCAGGCCAAAAAAAAGAAAAAAATTAAAAAAATAAAAGCCATGCCTTCTTCCAGGTGTTGAATGTGTAGTAGCTGTAGATCGAATGAAAGAAATGAGGTCCCTTCAGAAATGACTTTTTGTCAGTGAAATATTGTCAGGTTCATTCCTGGTTAAAGGCATGTGCCTTTGATGGTTTTCTTTCTCTTCCTTTCTGCCTGCCCCTCTCCATCTCTTCTGTCTCCTCTTTGTTCTTGTTG
>SJYW01051906.1:0-12304 GCA_006410735.1 Raphicerus campestris
TAATGCACATAAAAATTCAGTACATAAGAACAAACGAAAGAAACAAAAGAAAAAAACCTTCCAGGTAAAGGATGTGAGTGTGTGTGTGTGTGTGTGTTAGTCACTTGGTTGTGTCCCACTCTTTGTGACCCCATGGACTGTAGCCCACCAGGCTCCTCTGTTCATGGAATTCTCCAGGCAAGAATACCGGAGTAGGTTGCCATTTCCTCCTCCAGAGGATCTTCCCGACCTAGGGATCAAACCCAAGTCTCCTGCATCGCAGGCAGATTCTTTACTGTCTGAGCCACCAAGGAAACCCCCAGGTAAAGGACAACATTAATACATGACAGTTTGGGTTCATCTGGGATTATAAAGGGGGCATTAAGCCCAGGACATCCTGGGTTTACACATTTCTACACTATATGCACAGAGAGATTAGAAGGTATGCTTTTGTCGTGATTATTTTACTGACAGAGCTAGATTTTAAACTCTTCTGGCCACTCCATTTACTCCAATGGCAACTCAATATCCACTGAACTTAGAAAGAAACAAACAAAAAAGAGAATCATATTCAAATGAGTAACAATAGCCAAAGAAAACCATTTGAGTAGCAGGTTATCAAAATTTCAAAGTGATCCCATAAGCATAGAAGGGTTAAGAATAAACTGAATAAATAATACAAACCATGCAGAATCAGTGTAGATAAAACCCCATGGATGTGGAACATTCACTTCTAACTGACTCATGGAATGTAAGTAAAGGGTTGTTACATTCTTAAATGGGTGCTGCTGCTGCTGCTGCTGCTGCTAAGCCGCTTCAGTCATGTCCGACTCTGTGCGATCCCATAGACAGCAGCTCACCAGGCTCCCCCGTCCCTGGGATTCTCCAGGCAAGAACACTGGAGTGGGTTGCCATTTCCTTCTCCAATGCATAAAAGTGAAAAGTGAAGGTGAAGTCGCTCAGTCATGTCCGACTGCTAGTGACGCCATGACTGCAGCCTACCAGGCTCCTCCATCCATGGAATTTGCCAGGCAAGAGTACTGGAGTGGGGTGCCACTGCCAATTATTTATACTTCTAGCATTTTGCCACAGATCCTTCAGACACAAAACTAGAGATGGAAAACATTTTTTTAAAGAGAGCAAAAAGTTGAAAAATTCTTTTCAAAAGAGAAAAGCTTTTATTTAAATTAAATAAATGCTATCAGAAAATAATAGGGCCCTTGGGATTAGGCATACTATATCCCGATTGCATTATCCAAATCCTCAGTTGTCCAAGGTCACAACCTAATATGATGACCAAAGTGTCATCACAATCCCAGCGATCTTAAATGAGTTTTGGAATAAATTTAGAATAAAAATTCTTCAACATATCCTGACATCACTTGGTCAATCTTCTACTTAATTCAATAACACATGATAATGTGCAAGGCATGGGAGTAAATATAGCAAATATACCAGAAATGAAAAAATGTGAACCCTTCTCTCCGGATCTCCCAGTTTATGAACTCTCAGGCCTTTGTTGAACAGAACCCTCTACTATCCTTTACAGATCAATATAGGAAAAATCAGGATATTCAAAGCGATGCCAGTGTCTTTTCTGCTGAGTTCAGTTACAGATCCAACTTCCAAAAACCACAAACTAATTCATCAACCAGTTAATTGTCTGACATTGAAAATAAATTGCCTTATAACAAGTCTCATTTCCCCTGAATGATTTTAATTATCTCTGTAGCCAAGAATTATGACTAACTTCTGTGACAGAAGTGAGAAGTACAGTGTTGAAAAAGCAATTAGCACTTTTATTTTTTGGTGTTAAACCTTTGCAGAATCGCCCCCTCTCTTGGAACAGGGAGGAAGCGGGTAGCTAATGAGTACTTACCAAGTGCCATAACTGGTCCAACTGTTTCATGTACATTATCTCATATAATTCTTGCAAACAATATTATGAAGTAGATATTATCACCCTCATTTTTAGGATGAGGCTGATAGGAACATAAGATGGTACAACCACTTCAGAAACAGGCAGTTTCTTACATTTGCCATGTGTGTGTGTGCGTACACACATGTGCGCCCACACACATGCATGCGTAGTCACTCAGTCATGTCCAACTCTTTGAGACCCCATGGACTGCAGCCCGCCAGGCTCCTCTGTCCATGGGGATTTTCCAGGCAACAATACTGGAGTGGGTTGCCATGCCTTTCTCCAGGGAATCTTTCAACCCAGGGATCGAACCTAGATCTCCTACATTGCAGGCNACAGGAACGTAAGATGGTACAACCACTTCAGAAACAGGCAGTTTCTTACATTTGCCATGTGTGTGTGGGCGCACACACATGTGCGCCCACACACACATGCATGCGTAGTCACTCAGTCATGTCCAACTCTTTGAGACCCCATGGACTGCAGCCCGCCAGGCTCCTCAGTCCATGGGGATTTTCCAGGCAAGAATACTGGAGTGGGTTGCCATGCCTTTCTCCAGGGAATCTTTCAACCCAGGGATCGAACCTAGATCTCCTACATTGCAGGCAGATTCTTTACCGTCTGAGGTGAACTTTCCATCCCAGGAAGTGAACTAGGGTCTCATGCACTGCATGAGGATTCTTCACTAGCCGAGCTTCCAGGAAACCCCTACATTTACCATACAACCCATGAATTTCACTCCTGGCTATTTACTGAAGAGAAAGGAAAACAAATTCTCATGTAAAAATGTGTATATAATCTTCATGGTAGTTTTATTAATAGTACCCCAAAACTGGAAATAAATCAACAGGTGAATGAATTGAGAAATTGTGGTATACCCATATAAAACATTACTGCTGCTGCTGCTGCTGCTAAGTCGCTTCAGTCGTGTCCAACTCTGTGTGACCCCATAGACGGCAGCCCACCAGGCTCCCCCGTCCCTGGGATTCTCTAGGCAAGAACACTGGAGTGGGTTGCCATGTGCTACTGACACACGCAACATGAATGAATCTCAGAATTATGCTGAGTGGGAATAGCCAAGCCCAACATACACTAAGATACTATTCAAATGAAACTACAGAAAAGATTAAGCTAACCTATGGTAAGAGAAACATATTAATGTTTGCTTGAGGATGGGAATGGAGGGGGCATTCACTGGGGAGGAACACAAGGGTACTTTGAAGACATTGAAATGTTTTACATCTTGATTTTTCCAGTAGTTATATATGGATGTGAGAGTTGGACTATAGAGAAAGTTGAGTACCGAAGAATTGATGTTTTTGAACTGTGGTGTTGGAGAAGACTCTTGAAAGTCCCTTGGACTGTAAGGAGATCCAACCAGTCCATTCTGAAGGAGATCAGCCCTGGGATTTCTTTGGAAGGACTGATGCTGAAGCTGAAAATCCAATCCTTTGGCCACCTGATGCAAAGAACTGACTCACTGGAAAAAGACCCTGTTGCTGGGAAAGACTGAAGGCAGGAGGAGAAGGGAATGACAGAGGATGAGATGGTTGGGTGGCATCACCTACTCAATGAACACGAGTTTGAGCAAGCTCCGGGAATTGGTGATGAACAGGGAAGCCTGGAGTGCTGCAGTCCATGGGGTCACCGAGTCAGACATAACTGAGTGACCAAAATGACTGACTGACTGACTGACATCTTAATTATAGTAGTGGATATGAGATTGTACAAATTTATACAAATGTACAATTAAAACAGGTACATTTATCGTATGTTAATTTTACCTCAATAAAGTTGGTTTGAAAAAAAAATTTTTCCTCCAAGTGATTCCAGCATCAGTGAAGAAATCTCTGAATAAACCTAACCTCCAGTTGTATGCAAATACCTTCTCTACAATAATCATCTACCCCTGTCTGAATATTTCTCATGTCTGAAGCTTGCAGCTACACAGGCTACCCTGTCCACTTCATGACAGTTCTGTCAGAAAAACTTCTCATGCTGAGTCTAAACATATTTCCCTCTAAAGAGTTGACTCATTGGAAAAGACTCTGATGCTGGGAAGGATTGGGGGCAGGAGGAGAAGGGGATGACAAAGGATGAGATGACTGGATGGCATCACGGACTCGATGGATGTGAGGCTGAGTGAACTTCAGGAGATGGTGATAAACAGGGAGGCCTGGCGTGCTGCAATTCATGGGGTCGCGAAGAGTCGGACACGACTGAGCTACTGAACTGAACTGAATGGTATAAGTTCTCCACTCAGCAGCTACGTTAATATAATCTTATTGACAATGGTAGAATATTCAAAGATACCTGTCTTGGAGTATAGCAGAGCTGTTTTAACATGGGCTCTGAGATCTGACAGGTCTGAATTTTATTCTGGTCATATCATTTATTAGTGAACTTGAGCAAGTTACTTAAGTTTGCTAGATCTCAGTTTTCTCAGCTGTAAAATATTCATAGTAATAGCTCTATGAGGGTTATGAGAATTAAGGAGATGATGCATGTAAAGCTCTTCACATAATGCCTGGCATATTAACCAGGCTAATCAACACAGGTACCTCAATCGTTACGATTTTAATTCCAGAGCATTTGACATCCAGATTGCTTGAAAATGCTATAAATTGTTAATGTAATTACAACCCACACAGTCATCCATTTTTTTCTTTCAACATTAAATATGCCTTAAGTTTTCAATTCACAATCACAAAATGTTGACTTAAGAGGCATTCGTTATCTGATACAAACAATAACTGTAAAAGGATTAGAAAAGAGACTTGAAATAAAATTTTAGCAGAAGTAGTACTTGAATATGATTTTGAAGATTAGAAAGTATATAAATAATGGTATGTTTGATTAAAGAAAGAAGTGAGAATTTAATTTGTGATCTTGGTTAGCCTTTCCAGAGTCTTAATTTATTTTCTTTTCATGAAGTGCTCTGAAAAGAAACTTCATACTTGACATATAAAGCCCTGCTTAGTTTAAGCCTATGTACAATAAGCATGAGATTAAAGTCTAAGATTACTGCCACATTACGGGGCTGCCTATGGATCATGGCAACCTCAATACTTAAGGTCTGGATGACAATGTGAGTCAAAGCATGCTAAGCTGATGTTCTATTCCTCCCTTGATTCTGACCAAGTTATTTCCCTTCTTTGGACATCAGTTTTCCTATATGTAAAATGAGAGGGGGGATAATCTAAAGCTCTCCAAGCTCTTTTCTAACTTAAAACCCTATAACCCAGGTTACCCATGTGTATGCATTTGTTAAAACTCAATCAATAGATCCTTATTATTTGCACATTCCATTAGGTGCAAATTTTTTATGACATCAAAGAAAACTCTATATACAAATGATAAACTTTAGTTAATGATATGCATGCTCACACATTTAGGGATTAGCTATACTGATTTCTGCTAAAATGCACCCAAAATAAGAAGGATAAATGGATGGACACATGGACAGAAAGATGAGAAAGAAACTATACAAAAGTGTTAATGGTTGAATCTATGTGGTGAGTATATGAGGGTTCACAATAAAATTCTGGCAAAGAAAGTGAAAGTGATAGTCGCTCACTTCAGTTCAGTTGCTCAGTCATGTCCGTCTCTGCAACCTCATGGACTGCAGCACTCCAGGCTTCCCTGTCAATCACCAACTTCCAGAGCTTGCAGGGTAAGGGTAAGGGTGGTGTCATTTGCATATCTCATGTCTATCGAGTTGGTGATGCCATCCAACCATCTCATCCTCTGTCATCCCCTTCTCTTCCTGCTTTCAATCTTTCCCAGCATCAGGGTCTTTTGAATGAGTCAGTTCTTCATGACAGGTAGCCAAAGTATTGGAGCTTCAGCATCAGTCCTTCCAATGAATATTCAGAATTTATTTCCTTTAGGACAGACTGGTTGGATCTCCTTGCAGTCCAAGGGACTCTCAAGAATCTTCTCCAACACCAAGTTCAAAAGCATCAATTCTTCAGTGCTCAGCTTTCTTTATAGTCCAAGTCTCACATCCATACATGACTACTGGAGAAACCATAGCTCTGACTAGACAGACATTTGTTGGCAAAGTAATGTCTTTGCTTTTTAATATGCTATCTAGGTTGGTCATAGCTTTTCTTCCAAGGAGCAGCATCTTTTACCTACATGGCTGCAGTCACCATTTGCAGTGATTTTGGAGCCCCAGTGAATAGTCTGTTACTGTTTCTATTGTTTCCCCATCTACTTGCCATGAAGTGATGGTACTGGATGCTATGATCTTCGTTTTTTGAATGTTGAGTTTTAAGCCAGCTTTTTCAGTCTCCTCTCAACTTTCATCAAGAGGCTCTTCAGTTCCTCTTCACTTTGTGCCATAAGGGTGGTGTCATTTGCATATATAAGGTTATTAAATATTACTCTTGGCAATCTTGATTCCAGCTTGCACTTCATTCAGCCTGGCATTTTACATAATGCACTCTGCATATAAGTTAAATAAGCAGGGTGACAATATATAGCCTTGATGTATTTTTTTCCCAATTGAAACCATGTCATTCATGTTTGGTTCTAACTGTTGCTTCTTAACCTACATACGAATTTCTCAGGAGGCAGGTAAGGTGGTCTGGTATCCCTATCTCTTGAAGAACCTTCTACAGTTTGCTGTGATCCACACAGTCAAAGGCTTTGGCATAGTCAATAAAACAGAAGCAGACGTTTTTCTGGAACAGTTGCTCAGTCATGTCCAACTCTTTGTGACCCCATGGACTGCAGCACACCAGACTCCTCTGTCCAAGGGATTCTCCAAGCTAGAATACCAGAGTGGGTTGCCATTTTCTTCTTCAGGGGATTTTCCTGACTCAAGGATTGAACCTGTATCTCTTGTGCCTCCTGCACTGCAGGTAGATTCTCTACTTTCTGAGCCACTGGGGAAGTCTGCAAAATTCGGTCAACATGGGTCTATGAAATTTTCATAATAAAATGCTAAAAAAAAAAACCCAGTAGTTAAGTAATCTTTTAAATATCAGAAAAAATACTCTATGATTCTGATTTCTTCTTACATATTCAAACAACATTGGTAATCCTACATATCCCTGGGCTTCCTATATGGTGCTAGTGGTAAAGAACTTGCATGCCAGTGCAGGGGAGGTAAGAGATACAAGTTCAGTCCCTGGGTTGGGAAAATCCCCTGGAGGAGGGCATGGCAACCCACTCCAATATTCTTGCCTGGAGAATCCCTTGGACAGAGGAGCCTGATGCGCTACAGTTCATAGGGTTGCAAAGAATCAGACATGACTGAAATGACTTAGCATGCATAAATACCAAGCACATGGCAAGACTCTCTTCCCTAATCTTTTTAGCACAGTCTGTAATAATAGTCCCTAATATTTTTTTAAAAAAGGCTAATGAAAAGATGACAATAGCAAATACTGGAAAGGATATAAAGAAACTGTAACTGTCATGCACTGCTGGACGAAATGTAAAATAGTGTTGCCACTTTGGAAAACAGGCTCACAGTTCCTCAGTTAAACACAGAGTAATTATGTGACTTGATAATTCTACTCTTGGATATACACCCAAGAGAACTAAAAACATATGGTCATATAAAAACTTGAACACAATGTTCATAATAACATTATTTATAATAGCTAAAAGGTGGAAACAATCTAAATGTTCATCAACTGGTATATAGATAAACAAATGTGATATATTCATATAACAGAATATTATTCAGTCATAAAAAGGAATGAAGTATTGACACATACTAAAACATGGATGAAGTTTGAATGTTTTATGCTAAATAAACAAACACAATCTCAAAAGACCACTTATTGTATAATTCCATTTATATGAAATGTCCAGAAAGTGTAAAACTATAGACACAGAAAGTTAGTTATTCCCAAAGGCTAGAGGAGATGAGTGTTCGGGGTGATGGCTAATGAGTTTAGGGTTTTGGCAGGATTGGAAACAGTAAAAATGTTCTAAAATTGATGGTGGTGATAGATACATCCTTTGTAATTGTTCTAAAAGTCAATGAATTTTATAGTTTCAACAAGTGAATTGTATGGTATATAAATTATACCTCAACAAAGCTGTAAAAAATTGAAAATCATGTCAAAACTTATCCAGTCTCTCTCTGGTCTCTTCTCTGCCCTATGCCTCATTAGTTCTCTGGTCAAGAAGTGGTCTCACCAACTCTTTCCCTTGTCTTTTGCTTCAGAGGCACTTAAACTGTCTTATATATTCTTGTAAAACTACTCTTTACATTTCTTTTTCAGTTTTATTTCACCTTTGTGCTTGAACTATAATAATTTTTGAGGCTTTCTTGATTCCATTAATTCATTTGACAAATTTATAGAGTAGTTATATCATGTCAGACACTCTATTAAGCACCTAAGGCATAAAGTCAAAAAAACCTCCTGGTGCTTGCCCTCAAAATGTTTGCAGCCTGCTCCAGTGTTCTTGCCTGGAGAATCCCAAGGATGGGGGAGCCTGGTGGGCTGCCGTCTATGGGGTCACACAGAGTCGGACACGACTGAAGCAACTTAGTAGTAGTAGTAGTAAGCGAGGCAGATATATAAACAGATAATTCATATATAAATCAACATGTACCATAACTGAAGCAAGTAAAGAGCTAAGGGAGAGAAGACTTTGCTGTTACACTTAAAGCCAGAAAACCAAGATTAAATGAAGGTGAAGGTGAAGTCAGTCAGTCGTGTCCGACTCTTTGCAACCCCGTGGACTGTAACCTACTAGGCTTCTCCATCCATGGGATTCTTCAGGCAAGAGTACTGGAGTGGATTGCCATTTCCTTCTCCAGGGACCCAGGGATCGAACCCGGGTCTCCCACATTGGAGGCAGACACTTTAACCTCTGAGCCACCAGGGAAGCCCAGATTAAATGAAGTAGGTTTAATAACTTTGAAATCTTAAAACAAGTCACTTAATTACCCTGAGACCCAGTAAAATGGAGAAAATGCCATCTACCTTACCAGGTTTGTGTGATAATCATATGCAAACATAATACGAAAATACTTTATAAACTATATATTCTAGTATATCATGATAATAATATTTTGGAAATAATTATTGCTTCATCTACTTTCTTTGCAATTTAGTAAGGATAAAGTAAGTAATGTGCTCTAAGATCTGAGAAAAATAATATGATATTTTTCTTATAACTGAAAGTAACAGAGGGAATTTTAATAGTTTCTGGAACAAAAGGAAACATCTTGAAACGTAATGATTTCAAGACTGACTGAGGAGATGGAGAATAACATGGACAAAGGGTTAGATCATGGTTGGAAGAGACAAAAGCCAACTGGATAGCAAGCTTGAACTGAACAAACATGGTATTGAAGGCAAGACTTTAAAAGTGAAGAAGAATTTTAATGGGAGCTATGAGCTTACCATACTCTTATCAATCACATACGCTTTCTTTTTAACACATAAAAATGTATTTATCTCAGTGAGGAAATGTCCTTTCCCAGAATAACTTAAGCACAAAGTTCTACTGTATTTCAAATCTCCCCCAAACAAAGAACTAAGAAGCTACATGCACAGACATAATAACAGCATGTTTTCTGGTCATTTTAATTAGGTGAAGAGGAATTAAAGAGTCTCTTGATGAAAGTGAAAGAGGAGACCAAAAAAAAAAAAAATCTAGCTTAAAACTAACCATACGGAATGATCCGGGGAGATGGTGTAGGGTGGGAGGTGGGAGGGGGATTCGGCATTGGGAGATCATGCACACCTGTGGCTGATTCATGTCAATGTATGGCAAAACCAATACAGTACTGTAAAGTAGAATAAAGTATTTTTTAAAAAAATGAAGATCCTGGCATTCGGACCCATCACTTCATGGCAAATAGATGGGGAAACAATGGAAACAGTGACAAACTTTATTTTCTTAGGTTCCAATATCACTGCAGATGGTGGCTGCAACCATGAAATTAAAAGACACTTGCTCCTTTGAAGAAAAGCTATGATCAACCTAGACAGCATATTAAAAAGCAGAGACATTACTTTGCTTTGCTTTGATTCAGGAAATCAATCCTGAATATTCACTGGAAGGACTGATGCTGAAGCTGAAGGTCCAATACTTTGGCTACCTGTCATGAAGAACTGACTCCTTGGAAAAGACCCTGATGCTGGGAAAGACTGAAGGCAGGAGAAGGGGATGACAAAAGATGAGATGGTTGGATGGCATCACCAACTCGACAGACATGAGTTTGAATAAGTTCTGGGAGTTGGTGATTGACAGGGAAGCCTGGCATGCTGTAGTCTATGGGGTCACAAAGAGTTGGTTATGACTCTTTGTCAGGCAGCAATTTAACTGCCTGACATAGTGTTGGCTCCCGGTAAAATTTGTGGAGTCTCTGTATATTTTCTATACTTCCTTTCTGTTTAAAAAAATACCAAATAAATTATAAGCTAAAGAACAAGTTAACCAATAAATCTGTATAAAGACAAAAATCAAAAATAATAACAATGGCAAACTAGCTCTACAGATGATATGTATTAAAGAGAGGCAAATAAATTATAATCTCAAATAACAGAATAATATAGCAGAGTTAATAGTACTATTTGACATTTAATATTTCAACATCCGAATTCATATATATATATGTGTAAGTATGTGTGTGTGTGTGTGTGTGTGTGTGTGTGTGTTTCAATCTTAATGGCATACAAATGTAAGATATTTCCAAAAAATTCTTTAATGTCTAATATATTATTCCAAGTTCTCAAGTTCTCACTTAGCTGGATATAATAAGAAAATGGAATAATTAGAGACCACAAATAATATCAGTCACATATATGGGCTAAATGTTTCCATTTATTCCTATTTAATACTTATCACGGATCCTAACAGGTGTTTCTGACTGGAGCCCAGCAACTAATGGATGAGGCGGGGGCGGAAACTAAACTTAGGAAAAGGGAGGTGTTTATTTACATAACCTAGATGTTATATAAATGTTCAGGCCCAAATCCTTCTAGCCTATAGGAATGACAGTACTATCACCCATGGCATATTGGGGCGGGGGAGGCTTCTCTCCTAGATTAGCATTAGAAAATTAGTTATAAATATTTTTTTGAATTAGTTGCCATAAGTAGTGCCAATATGGCACTATTTAATAAACGCTGGAGAGGATTAGGTGGAGAGTTACTGGCCCTAGATTTTTAACCTTTTGCTGTGCTCAGAGGCACTATAGAGTTTCTGAGCCAAGACTAGAAGGACACAACTGGAAAGAGAATTTGAAAGTAAAAAACTGATATTTGACAGAAACAATGGAAGATAATGCCCTACAGGGTTACTAGATACAACTGTACAAAACATGCTGTAATGGACACTATATTGCAGCTACCAGATCCCCCTTCAGGACCGAAGAATTTATTTCCTTGGCTACTGGGAGTGCTACCAGCTGACAATCTTCAGCTAACTGCCCTCTCTAGGAACTGTCCTTGGTTGAAAAGAGCTGCTTCTTCCAAGGTCACTCAGCCTGCATCCAATAACCGGTTGATCGACGTGAGGGTCTGAAGTTCTGACTCCCTCACCTCAATCTTGAAAGACCATCCCAGCTCCAGAGCTGGAGTTTGCTGAGCATTTGTTTGGAATGCTACCACAGACCAGCCTCTCCCTCTGCCCAATTCTGACTCCTTTCCTTCCCCCGAAAGTGTTGATACTGAGAGCACTTCTTAGAAAACTCTGTCCATGTTAGTGTCTACCTCAGAATCTGCTTTGTGAGAAACCCAACCAGCAAGCCAAGGAGATACAGAACCACATGCAGTTTCATTGTGAATAAATTAAGATATTAGTAATATCATAGGTCCCTAGGTAGTCCAGTACACTAAGAAGTTTATCAAATTCCTCCCCATTCTTGGTCTTCAATTCAGTACCTGACAACAAATGATCAATCTATGGAAAACCTAGAGAGTCAGACGTGCCAAAAGAACATCTGAGTAAAAGACAGGAATTGGAATTATTTATTTCAAGACAACTGACAGGGAGAAAACCAACAATATAAGATTAGAAANACAAATGATCAATCTATGGAAAACCTAGAGAGTCAGACGTGCCAAAAGAACATCTGAGTAAAAGACAGGAATTGGAATTATTTATTTCAAGACAACTGACAGGGAGAAAACCAACAATATAAGATTAGAAAATAAAATTTTAGAATAGAGGATATAGATTAAAGATTTGCCAATAATTAAAAGTGATAGAATATTAGAATAACTGGTAATGAAGTTAGATTATGCATTTAATACCATTTATAATAACAATAATTTGAATTCACTCTATGTTAAGAGCTATGCTGAGCATGTCATACAGTGTATTTAAGTAATTAATCTTTACAACAGTGCTATGAGGAAGAATTATTATTATGCCCATTTTATAGATAAAAAAATTCCCAAGACTTACAAAGATAAAGTAACT
>SJYW01051907.1:0-39747 GCA_006410735.1 Raphicerus campestris
CCTAGTAGCTCAGTTCATAAAGAATCTGCCTGCAGTGCAGGAGACCTGGGTTCAATCTCTGAGCCAGAAAGATCCCCTGAAGAAGGAAATGGCAACCCACTCCAGTATTCTTGCCTAGAGAATCCCATGGACAGAGGACCCTGGTGGGCTACTGTCCATGGGGTTGTAAAAGAGTTGAACACTACTCAGTGGCTAAACCACCACAAAAAGTGTTTGACAAGTTGGAATGAACAGATAAGTGAAACTTATATGATTAGAAAAATTGAATTTTAATTATAAGCCTATGTGACTTATTGNGTCCATGGGGTTGTAAAATAGTTGAACACTACTCAGTGACTAAACCACCACAAAAAGTGTTTGACAAGTTGGAATGAACAGATAAGTGAAACTTATATGATTAGAAAAATTGAATTTTAATTATAAGCCTATGTGACTTATTGGGGGTTAACATTGACAGAGTCTAAATATTTACAGAGTTCAAGGAAATACTGGCTCATAATTAGACCACAGATTAAAATTCTACCTGAATTTTGGACAGAGGTAGGTAGTAAGGAGCTATCCTCAAATAACTTAATAGGAGGACAACAATATCTGAAACTTACCATTTAAGATGAGAGACCAGAAACATTGGCTTCCCTGGTGGCTCAGATAGTAAAGAACTCCCCTGAAATTCAAGAGACCTGGGATTGATTTCTGGGTTGGGAAGATCCTCTGGAGAGGGAAATGGCTACTCAACCCAGTATTCTTGTCTGGAGAATTCCATGGACAGAAGAGCCTGGAAGGTTACGGCCCACAGTGTCACAAACAGTTGGACAGTACTAAGTGATTAATATACTTTAACACCAGAAATATATTATGCAGAAATGTGAAATTAATATATAAAAATAAGATGAAACATTTTAAAGATATATATATAATTTTTAACTGCTAGAAGCCTTGGATGGAAAGAAGCAAAAACAGAACACACAAGAGAAAAAAAAAAAAAACAGCATTTTTACTATAAAACTTGAATGTGTTACTGTGTTAAAATAAGGATGAAAGAAAACCAATAATATCAGGATGGGGATTTGGGCAACTGCCTGTGATTCATGATTCATGATATCACTGATACAATTTTATAGGCACAGTAGCAGGACAATAACCTAGTCTTCATCTATATATCTATCTGTCTGTCTACCTATCTATCTATATGTCCTCCATTTAGGGCTTCCCCAATGACTCAGTGGTAAAAGACTCCATCTGCCAAGTAGAAGACACAGGTTCAACCCTGGGTTGGGAAGATCCTCTGGAGGAATCTCAACCTGGAGGAAACAGCAACCTACTTCAGTATTCTGCCTGAAAAACTCCACGGACAGGGGAGCCTGGCGGGCTAGAGTCCATAAGGTCACAAAGACTCAGACAGGACTGAGAAACGGCACACGCACACATCCTCCATTTTACACTTCTTTCAATGTCAGTTCTGAATTCCATTGTTTGGCTATTAGTGTCCCTAAAGGATTTTCCAGCTGCTACCACTGCTAAATTAAGTCCTTTCTCTTTCGTAAAACTCTGTTTTCCTATATTAGGTCTCTGTTACATAAATTTGGACTTAAAATTTCCCATTACATATTTTTCCCTTAGCATGTACCATCTCAAATGTCCTTTTAAAATATTTCTTCTTCATTGCATCTTAAACAGCACTCAGGTTTCTGTTCTAATCATTCCTAAAAGCTCTCTTGGACCAGTTCAATCCCCAAGTGACTATTCCTCCTATGGAAATCAGAGCTCTTTCAGGGGTTTGTATCATAAATCCAATTCAAATCAGCTTAAGGATAAAAGGGACTGATTTATCAGCTGACATCCCTGGAAAAATCCAGGAGTGGAAGAGGCTCGAGGCACAGTTGGATCCAAGAATACCTCTCTCTACACCTTTCAACCCTGTATTCCTTAGTCTTAGAAGGCTCTCCTTAACTGAGAGGCAATGATGGGCAGAAAGATCTCCACAAGTTCATCCTACCAGCCTATAACCTGCACAAAAACAGTCCCATTTGCATTGTTACATCAGGAAGCAGATTTTCACATGGACTGAGGGGGAAAGAGGTGCATTCCCCAAGTTCAGTTCAGTCACTCAGTCGTGTCTGACTTTTTGCGACCCCATGAGTCACAGCACACCAGGCCTCCCTGTCCATCACCAACTCCCAGAGTTCACTCAGACTCATGTCCATCGGGTCTGTGATACCATCCAGCCATCTTATCCTCTGTCATCCCTTTCTCCTGCCCCCAATCCCTCCCAGCATCAGAGTCTTTTCCAATGAGTCAACTCTTCGCATGAGGTGGCCAAAGTACTATAGTTTCAACTTCAGCATCATTCCTTCCGAAGAAATCCCAGGGATGATCTCCCTCAGAATGGACTGGTTGGATCTCCTTGCAGTCCAAGGGACTCTCAAGAGTCTTCTCCAACACCAAGGGAATGCTGCAAAAAACGAATTTTTACCGTAGGTCCTTTGTGTGTAGATGTAGATACCGTGTGCCCAGTTGTGTCCAACTCTTTGGGACCTTGTGGAATGTAGTACCCCAGCTCCTCTGTCCGTGGAGATTTCCCAGGCAAGAATACTGGAGCAGAATACCATTTCATCCTCCAGGGGATCTTCCCAACCCAGGGATCAAACCCGAGTTTCCTGTATCTCCTTCATTGCAGGCAGACTCTACCTGATAAGGTCTTCCAGGCTGCTGTATTTCTGGTCTATAGCCTCTGACAGTTAGCATTTACCTTATATCGCTGTAATTACTTTGTATCCACCCACATATGTTTATGAATGCATATGTGTTTTCTCACCTAATGCAGTAGGCTACATTTTATAGCTATTTTATTTTAGTATTCAGTAATCAATTCAGGGATCTGTGCCTAATAAGGGTTTAATAAACATTTGTGAGTAATGCAGAATTATAGAGAAGGATGTCTAGTAANGTAGGAAAGTTTCCTAAGCAAGTGCCTATTAACTTATTAAGATACCTGTGTATATTCACAGACCACTGATTTTAAAGAGATTCTTAAAGTCTAAGTATCATTCTATAATCAGTTTTCAAAGTGACTGATGCACCCTTAAATATGACTATAAAGCAAGTCAGGGATATTACTAAAATCTGTTAGCAAAATCTTAGGGACATGAAAATCATTTCTGAGTTATTTATAATCCTTAATCAAATTTTAGGAAATGAAGGAACATGGGGGATTGTAAGTGGTGAATTTAAGGGGCAAAAATAATTCCATTTGGGTATAACATTAAATACAAAGTGACTGTAAAAGAAAAAAAGAACCTTTTAAAAATGTTCAAACATTCTTTGAAAAAATATCTTTTAATATTCCAAAGAGATATGGAACATAAAATTCATAGATATGGTGGAAGGAACAAAGGAGATGAAAGTGAATGGGGGAGTTTCCAGTTAATCAAGGTAGATTTGACCACATGTGGTGACCTCCTATCCTATTCAGTGCTGAAATACAGGAAGGAATTTTCCAAAAAGTGAAAGTCAATATGTACAAACTCTAATGGAATTTCAAAAAAAAATTTTTTTTTAAGTCAATTGACTTAGAGAAAAGAAAGGGACAATCTCAGAGTGAACTGATTCCATCAAAGCTCGCAAAGATTCAACACTTATAGGCATCAGGTAGTCTGAAAACCGGGTAGAAGACAGGGAACTTCCTTCAAGTTGAGATTAAAAGGGAAAGATAGAGGGCTCTGGAACTGTGCTTCCCAAACATTTTTGGCATGAGAGACTGATTTTATGGAAGACAGTTTTTCCATGGACTGGAATGGATGGAGTGAGGGGAATGGTTTCAGGACGATTCAAATACATTACATTTATTGTGCCCTTTATTTCTATTATTATTACATCAGCTCCACCTCAGATCATCAGACATTAGATCCTAGAGGTTGGTGACCCATGTACTAGAAAGATCAAGAAGGGAAACTGAAAAGTTATCAGATACACTTGAGCATTTGAAAAATAATATGCATTTCCTAGTAGCTCAGTTCATAAAGAATCTGCCTGCAGTGCAGGAGACCTGGGTTCAATCTCTGAGCCAGAAAGATCCCCTGAAGAAGGAAATGGCAACCCACTCCAGTATTCTTGCCTAGAGAATCCCATGGACAGAGGACCCTGGTGGGCTACTGTCCATGGGGTTGTAAAAGAGTTGAACACTACTCAGTGGCTAAACCACCACAAAAAGTGTTTGACAAGTTGGAATGAACAGATAAGTGAAACTTATATGATTAGAAAAATTGAATTTTAATTATAAGCCTATGTGACTTATTGGGGGTTAACACTGACAGAGTCTAAATATTTACAGAGTTCAAGGAAATACTGGCTCATAATTAGACCACAGATTAAAATTCTACCTGAATTTTGGATAGAGGTAGGTAGTAAGGGGCTATCCTCAAATAACTTAATAGGAGGACAACAATATCTGAAACTTACCATTTAAGATGAGAGACCAGAAACATTGGCTTCCCTGGTGGCTCAGATGGTAAAGAACTCCCCTGAAATTCAAGAGACCTGGGATTGATTTCTGGGTTGGGAAGATCCTCTGGAGAGGGAAATGGCTACTCAACCCAGTATTCTTGTCTGGAGAATTCCATGGACAGAAGAGCCTGGAAGGTTATGGCCCACAGTGTCACAAACAGTTGGACAGTACTAAGTGATTAATATACTTTAACACCAGAAATATATTATGCAGAAATGTGAAATTAATATATAAAAATAAGATGAAACATTTTAAAGATATATATATAATTTTTAACTGCTAGAAGCCTTGGATGGAAAGAAGCAAAAACAGAACACACAAGAGAAAAAAAAAAAAAACAGCATTTTTACTATAAAACTTGAATGTGTTACTGTGTTAAAATAAGGATGAAAGAAAACCAATAATATCAGGATGGGGATTTGGGCAACTGCCTGTGATTCATGATTCATGATATCACTGATACAATTTTATAGGCACAGTAGCAGGACAATAACCTAGTCTTCATCTATATATCTATCTGTCTGTCTATCTATCTATCTATATGTCCTCCATTTAGGGCTTCCCCGATGACTCAGTGGTAAAAGACTCCATCTGCCAAGTAGAAGACATAGGTTCAACCCTGAGTTTGGAAGATCCTCTGGAGGAATCTCAACCTGGAGGAAACAGCAACCTACTTCAGTATTCTGCCTGAAAAACTCCACGGACAGGGGAGCCTGGCGGGCTAGAGTCCATAAGGTCACAAAGACTCAGACAGGACTGAGAAACGGCACACGCACACATCCTCCATTTTACACTTCTTTCAATGTCAGTTCTGAATTCCATTGTTTGGCTATTAGTGTCCCTAAAGGATTTTCCAGCTGCTACCACTGCTAAATTAAGTCCTTTCTCTTTCGTAAAACTCTGTTTTCCTATATTAGGTCTCTGTTACATAAATTTGGACTTAAAATTTCCCATTACATATTTTTCCCTTAGCATGTACCATCTCAAATGTCCTTTTAAAATATTTCTTCTTCATTGCATCTTAAACAGCACTCAGGTTTCTGTTCTAATCATTCCTAAAAGCTCTCTTGGACCAGTTCAATCCCCAAGTGACTATTCCTCCTATGGAAATCAGAGCTCTTTCAGGGGTTTGTATCATAAATCCAATTCAAATCAGCTTAAGGATAAAAGGGACTGATTTATCAGCTGACATCCCTGGAAAAATCCAGGAGTGGAAGAGGCTCGAGGCACAGTTGGATCCAAGAATACCTCTCTCTACACCTTTCAACCCTGTATTCCTTAGTCTTAGAAGGCTCTCCTTAACTGAGAGGCAATGATGGGCAGAAAGATCTCCACAAGTTCATCCTACCAGCCTATAACCTGCACAAAAACAGTCCCATTTGCATTGTTACATCAGGAAGCAGATTTTCACATGGACTGAGGGGGAAAGAGGTGCATTCCCCAAGTTCAGTTCAGTCACTCAGTCGTGTCTGACTTTTTGCGACCCCATGAGTCACAGCACACCAGGCCTCCCTGTCCATCACCAACTCCCAGAGTTCACTCAGACTCATGTCCATCGGGTCTGTGATACCATCCAGCCATCTTATCCTCTGTCATCCCTTTCTCCTGCCCCCAATCCCTCCCAGCATCAGAGTCTTTTCCAATGAGTCAACTCTTCGCATGAGGTGGCCAAAGTACTATAGTTTCAACTTCAGCATCATTCCTTCCAAAGAAATCCCAGGGATGATCTCCCTCAGAATGGACTGGTTGGATCTCCTTGCAGTCCAAGGGACTCTCAAGAGTCTTCTCCAACACCAAGGGAATGCTGCAAAAAACGAATTTTTACCGTAGGTCCTTTGTGTGTAGATGTAGATACCGTGTGCCCAGTTGTGTCCAACTCTTTGGGACCTTGTGGAATGTAGTACCCCAGCTCCTCTGTCCGTGGAGATTTCCCAGGCAAGAATACTGGAGCAGAATACCATTTCATCCTCCAGGGGATCTTCCCAACCCAGGGATCAAACCCGAGTTTCCTGTATCTCCTTCATTGCAGGCAGACTCTACCTGATAAGGTCTTCCAGGCTGCTGTATTTCTGGTCTATAGCCTCTGACAGTTAGCATTTACCTTATATCGCTGTAATTACTTTGTATCCACCCACATATGTTTATGAATGCATATGTGTTTTCTCACCTAATGCAGTAGGCTACATTTTATAGCTATTTTATTTTAGTATTCAGTAATCAATTCAGGGATCTGTGCCTAATAAGGGTTTAATAAACATTTGTGAGTAATGCAGAATTATAGAGAAGGATGTCTAGTAATTAATGAGTATATGTTATGCCAACTTGTGTGTGATGGGGAGGTTTTTAATACATATTACATTTCTCAGTATAAGGATTGGTTTAAAGAAATGTTATGTACAGAAAGTCTAACCTGTTAGGCTGTGGCTCTGTTCTCCCAAGGAACAAAAATGTATTTAGTTTGTCACACTGCACATACACAGGCAGAAAGTAATTCTGACCTTATGCAACCATAGTGCATGGTATTTGTGAAACCAAAAGTTTTGAAGAAACACATCATCTAATAAACGAAAATGGTGGTGACATTTTATAGCTTAAATGTGAAGTGAAAGGGCATTTCACCAACATTCATGATGTTCTAAAAACAAAGGAAATTACATTGTATAAAATGCATTAAGCAGCCAACCCATGTTTCTCCACATTGTTGGTTATTCATGAAGCCTCTGGATAGGTCTCAGCTGGTTCGTACATTGCCCTGCCCTGCTCAACTCTGCACACAGTTTAGTGGCCTGCTCTCACTTGATCACATCAAAGCAGCCCCCTTCTCCCTCCAGTTTGGCCTGAACCACCTCTGTGATTTCTGAAGCCTGCTCACAGCTCAAGGATCTCGGACTCCGCCTTTAGCTAAGACCTAAGTTGCCTTCATCTGAGGCTCTGCTATGAACCTGAACCAGGAGTTGGGCATAGGCTGAAAGCTCTTAGATTCTATGGCCTGCAGGAAAGGTATCAATAGACCTAGAGGAGACAGAAATGCAGAAGCTGTCTCACATGAGATTGCTAGCCAAGCTGATACATGATTGAGACAAAGTGGGAAAGAGACTGAAAGAGCAGGGAGACTGTGTGGCCATCGAGTAGAGGAACTTGGACCACTATTCATGAAATGGTCTTGTGGCATTCAGTATTCTGTGGATGTTTGAAAAGAGTCTGGGAATGCTGGGGACTCATGGCATGATGATATTGAACGTTTTAAAACTAATGGATTATGAGCTTATGTGTCTTGCATTTTTAAACTTAATCAGTTCAACTCATAGACTTTGAGAATGAACTTATGATTGCCAAGGGGAATAATGAGGGGAAGAAATAGTTAGGGAATTTGCAATTGTTGACTAAAAAATACAGTCACAACCTGAAAGTAGAGAATTATTTTATTCAGTGAGAATGTTTAAGACTCCAAGCCTGGGAGACAGCATCTCAGTAGCTCTGAAAAAACTGTTCTAAGGAGGCAGGAGGAGAAGTTGGGCTTTATACAAGTTTGCAACAAAGGGAGCAGACAATCTGAGCATTATAGATCGGGTATCAAATTAAGTAATTTAGCCTTGTATGCATGAGAAGATGCAAGCCTCTGGGCTCAGTGAATTCATTGCTTTCATACATTCCTCAGCTATCTGTGGCCACATCCAGTTTCTTTGTTCACCTTAAGGAGTGCTAGATGGCTGCTCCTTGCATTCCCTCAGCTCCTCAGCAATCACCAGGGGGGTGAGGTGGCAGCATCCATTGAATCCCAGTTTGGGGAGACTTTGTTCATGTTTGGAGCCAAGATATTACTGATGGGTGTGACATTTATAGTTTATTGATATGACGGGAGATACCTCCATTTCACATGATCAATATTGTACACACTGCTATATTGAAAATGGATAAACAACAAGGTCCTCCTGTATAGAACAGGGAATTCTGCTCAATGTTATGTGGCAGTATGGATGGGAGGAGAGTTTGGGGAGAATGGATGCATGTATATGAATGGCGAAGTCCCTTTGCAGTCTACTTAAAACTATCATAACATTGTTAATCAACTACATTTCAATTTAAAAGTCATACAAAACATTAACATAAGAATACTTATTAATATAATTGCTTTTATTATTATTTAGTTGCTAAATCATGTACAAATCTATGCGAACCCATGGACTGTAGCCCTCCAGGTTCTCTGTTCATGGGATTTTCTAGACAAAAATCCTGGAATGCTTTGCAATTTTCTACTGCAGGGGACCTTCCCAACCCAGGGATTAAATCCATGTCTCCTGGCCTAGGAGGCATAGTCTTTACCATGAGCCACCAGAGCACCCCAATAATTGCCTAAACAAAAAATAAATAAATAAAATTTTCTCAGTTCAAACATCTAATACAGCACACATCCAAGATATAAACTACATAAACTGAAGTTCTTTGGGTTCCTCAGTATGGGCATTTCTAGCTTATTTTTTCTGGTATTCATGAGGTTCCTATTTACACTGTACTGTTCAAAGTGAGAGTTGTTTGTCATTTCTTTAAGTTTTTGTTGGAGTATAGTTGATTTACAATGTTGTATTAATTTCAGGTGTACAGCAAAATGAATCAGTGATACATATACATAAATTCACTCCTTTTTTCCCTAGATTCTCCTTGCATGTATGCTGTTACAGAGCATTGAATAGACTTCCTTGTGCTATACAATAAGTCCTTATTAGCAATATGTTTTATATGTTGTTGTTGTACAGTTGCTACATCTGTCTCTTCAAGACTCCATGGATTGCAGCATGCCTGGAGTTTGCTCAAATTCATGTCCATTGAATCAGTGATTTTATGTGTAAGAGTGTTTATATGTCAATTCCAATCTCCCAATTTATGCCTCCCTTATCCTCTGGCAAACTTAAGTTTGTTTTTTATACCTTTAACTTTGCTTTGTAGATAAGTTCATGTATACCCTTTTTTAGATTCTGCATATAATACTTGTAATTTGAATTGGTTCTAATGAGGTGGATGAAACTGGAGCCTATTATACAGAGTGAAGTAAGCCAGAAAGAAAAACACCAATACAGTATACTAACACATATATATGGAATTTAGGAAGATGGCAATGATAACCCTGTATGCGAGACAGCAAAAGAGACACAGATGTATAGAATAGTCTTTTNACTGAACTGAACTGAACTGAACTGATGTGGTTTCTGTATATAAAATTCACACCTTGGACTTACGTAATGAAAGTAATTCCTAAGCTCAGTTTGGATGCTGAACTATGTTTATCAATATTCCAAGACAGTTCATGATGGAATAGTTTGTTGAGCTCCTGTTAATGGTCTTGTGTCTGAACCATTACTAATTACAATAAAGTGAAATATGTCTGCATTATACACCCAGTTGTAATCAAACATTTTTTATACAACATTCAGAAAATGAAGATCATGGCATCCGGTCCCAACACTTCATCGGAAATAGGTGGGGAAACAGTGGGAACAGTGTCAGACTTTATTTTGGGGGGCTTCAAAATCACTGCAGCTGGTGATTGCAGCCATGAAATTAAAAGATGCTTACTCATTGGAAGAAAAGTTATGATCAACCTAGATAGCATATTTAAAAGCAGAGACAATACTAAGGTCCGTCTAGTCAAGGCTATGGTTTTTCCAGTGGTCATGTATGGATGTGAGAGTTGGACTGTGAAGAAAGCTGAGTGCTGAAGAATTGATGTTTTTGAACTGTGGTGTTGGAGAAGAATCTTGAGAGTCCCTTGGACTGCAAGGAGATCCAACCAGTCCATTCTGAAGGAGATCAGCCCTGGGTGTTCATTGGAAGGAATGATGCGAAAGCTGAAACTCCAGTACTTTGGCCACCTCATGCAGAGTTGACTCATTGGAAAAGACTCATGCTGGGAGGGACTGGGGGCAGAAGGAGAAGGGGACGACAGAGGATACGATGGCTGGATGGCATCACCGACTCAATGGACATGAATTTGAGTGAACTCCAGGAGTTGGTGATGGACAGGGAGGCCTGGCTTGCTACAATTCATGGGGTCACAAAGAATTGGACATGACTGAGCAACTGAACTGAACCGAACATAAGGTCACAGCAATAGCTTAAAGGCATTAAGAAATGTGCCATATTTCTTCAATAAATTCAAAACTACCATAAAAAATATTTTAGAGTCTGTAAATTCCCCAATTTTATATTTACTTTCTATTATATTCTATATTTATGTATAAAGATAAAATTATTTAAAATTTAAAATTCTAACACCAGATAGATATTATACTTCTTGTTAACCTGTTGTGTTTTACTTATCTTTTAATACTGACCCAGAACAGTATAGTTCTTAAGCTCCATCCAGTTCAGGTGTTTCTTAGTCCTCTAAGTGAAATGTTCCTGTTTTGAATAGTAAGAAACTTTCATTTATCTGCAATTGTTCCAATAACTTTGTCATCCGTTGTGATTTTCAAACTGTGTTTTGTTGATATGTGAGCTCTTTAGTGTTGCTTCACTGTTTTCAAACCACCTTCCCCATCTCCATGCCCAGAGAAAAGTGGACTTTCCCTCTGCCTCAGCCCACACTTGTACAAGATCAGTTCCAGTTTTAATGGTTTCAGAGAGAACTGGACTCCTGCATTACTCTTTACTAAGGGACAAAAAAAGGATACGAGTTTATACTGCTAAAACAAGGTTTGCAATACATTTTTCTGGAATATAGCATGTAAACTGCTAATTCAGGGAATTGGAAATATAGAAAATTTACCTAGTTTATTTACACTTGTCATCATTAAGAGTCAAAATCTCTTGACTTACTCTCAACTGCAAAACCACAGTCATTACATAATGAAATTACAAGGCACCCTTTTTCAAAAATTGCTAAGAATTTCAAGACAGTGGCAGCATAAAAATAACATTAAAACATGAGCTGTGTGTGCTGTGCTAAGTCATTTCAGTCATGTCCAACTCTTTGTGACCCTATGGACTGTAGCCCACCAGGCTCTTCTGCCCATAGGATTCTTCAGGTAAAAGTACTAGAGTGGAATGTCATTTCCTAGACCAAGGGATCTTCCTAACCCAGGAATTGAATTGGCATCTCTTGTGTCTTCTGCCCCAGCAATCGGGTTCTTTATCACTGGCACCACCTGGGAAGCCATCAAAACATGAGCAAGACCCTCTAAAAGTTTGCACAAATTGCAAACCCATGAAGCCCATCTACCTTGACCAGAAGGAGAACACTTACTTATTGGTATTTTAAATTATTATTATTTGAAACTATTTAAAATAGTCTTTTCCAGCTTGGATGAATTATAGAAGAGTCTTTGGTAAACAAATAAAATCAGTCATTCAAGTAGAGTTCTTTGTTGAGACCTGTGCCCCTGCAACTCATGCAGAAAGATATGAACAACATCACGCATCTTGGAGTGCCAGCACAGCACGATGTTGACAATAAACTGGAAGGAGAAAGAGGTCATTTATCAGCCAGCTTTGGCAAATTGCCTCTTTAAAATTCTTAGTTCCTTAACTGCAATAAATATCCATGTTTTCAACCTCTAGAACTGTAAAAGAGAGTTGTAGCCCATTTGGAGGTGATTTCTTTGTTAAAAGTAAGATGACTCATAGATAACCCTAACAGGAATAAAACCCCAGCTACTAAAATGAGCAGGATGATCACTGCTTGTTCTAGAAGGATAGAAGGATCACCCTTTTTAGGAGGCAACTGTGTCAATAGGGACTTTAATTAAACTGAAGTCATTTCTAGTTTAGTAGATTTTCAGCTAGGGAAATCATTGCCAAAGGAAGCTTCTGAATGTGCTTGAAACTAGAAAGAATGTAAAAAAATTTAACTAGGGCTTCTGGGTAGGTGGTATTCAACATTTGTTTTCTCTGTCTCTGTAGCTAATANTCACAACTGCCAGTGGTACAGGTCCCGGTTCAAATTTGAGAGCTGACTTATAGTTTAAAATGAGCAAAGACTTGGGAAAATGTTTAACTTTAAACACATGTAAGGAACTGGAATTTAATTTTAAACTATGAACCACCAATATTTATGTTTCCATAATGTATAACAGCCCAGGGAGACTAAGAGAATTGTGTAATTAATGGCTATGGTCCTTAAATATATCTATCCTATGGCTGCTGTCATTGGAATTGCCAGGAAAGTTTTGACTAAACACTGAGTCTGTAAATTCAAACAGACAAATCCAATTAGATGAGGCTATGGAAAATGTGCTGACAAGGAGAAATCTGTACACATTATGGGTTTAACTTTTCAGTTCACCACTCAGGAGTGACGTAGATCAATTTTGTTGCCAAGCCTAAATTCCCTTATATGTGATAACTAGGATAATACCTTACCCACCAGCCTCACACAATTGCTGAAAAGCAAAATATGTGATATTATTTCAGTATACTGGGAGCATCTCTAGTGTGAAAACAGGCTCTTAAATTTTTGTCTGTGTACCATGATTATCAAAAAAGTTTAATATGCTTTTTATTTTTAAAATTTTAAATTTTTTATGATTTATATATTATTTAAAAAATTTTTAAATTTAAATTGAAAGTCACTCAGCTGTGGACAATATAGTCCATGGAATTCTCTAGACCAGAATGCTGGAGTGGGTAACCTTTCCCTTCTCCAGGGGATCTTCCCAACTCAGGGATCAAACCTAGGACTCCCACATTGCAGGTGGATTCTTTACCAGCTGAACCACAAGAGTGTATGGTAAATTATTTTCTGTATCATAATATAACAAGCTTACCATTTCTAGGACCCAAAAAAAAAAAAAAAAAAAAAAAGTTGAGACAACCCTGGTTAATAGTTTCTTTTGCAAGGCAACATGATGGAATATAAAGATTCAAGCCCTAATTGTCTCACAGAAACATCAAAAAATAACCGTAGTCTCACTGTACTAACCTTACAGGAAAACAGTTTAAAGTGAAAGTTGATCAGTCCTGTCCGACTCTGTGACCCCATGGACTGTATTCTCCAGGCCAGAACATTGGAGTGTGTTGCCTTTCCCTTCTTCAGGAGATCTTCCCAACCCAAAGATAAAACCCAGGTCTCCCACACTGCAGGCAGATTCTTTACTAGCTGAGCCACAGAGGTCTATAACAGTTAAGGCTTCTCAGGTGGCTTGGTGGTAAAGAATCTCCCTGAAAATGCAAGAGACACAGAAGAAAATAGCAAACTTTGTATCATTCCTATTAACCTTAAAAGTGAAGTTACTCAGTCCTGTCTCACTCTTTGTGACCCCATGGATGATACAGTCCATGGAATTCTCCTGGCCAGAATACTGGAGTGGGTAGCCTTTCCCTTCTCCAGGGGATCTTCTGAACCCAAGGACTGAACTCAGGTCTCCCGCATTGCAGGCAGATTCTTTACCAGATAAGCCACAAAGGAAGCCCAACTCACCTTGCCCCACAAATATTTACACACCAGTGTTTACAGGAGCATTATTTTCAATAGCCAAAAAAGTGGAAACAGCCTTAATGCCCATGAATAGATGAATAGATAAACCAGTGTGATATAGACATAATATAGAATATTTAGCATTAAAAATCAACACAATTCTGATCTGTGCTTCAACATGGATATACCTTGAAACATACCAAGTGAATTAAGACAGATACAAATGATAATTATTGTATGATTCCACTTACAAGATACCAAGAACAGACAAATTCAAAGAGAACAAAAGTACAATGAAGGCCTCCCTGGTGGCTCATTGGTAAAGAATCAGCTTACCAATACAGGGGACTTGGATTCAGTCCCTGGCCCAGGAATATTCCACATGCAGAGGCAACTAAACCCTGGCACCACAACTATAGTGCACAGGCCTTTAGTCTGTGAGCCATAAGAGGAGCCATCGCAATGAGAAGCTTAAGCTCCGCAATTAGAGTAGCCCTACTCCATTTGCCACAACTAGAGCAAGCAGGCATGCAGTAATGAAAACCCAGCACAACCAAAATAGGACGAAAACAAAAGGTACAGCTGGGTTACCAGGGCCTGCCAGAAGAGGAAATGAGGAGTTACTGTTCAATGGGAACAGACCTTCAGTTTGGAATGAAATTTTTCTGAAGAAGAATAGTGGGGAGGTAAGTGCACAATGCAAATGCACTTAATGAGACTTAATTGTATCCTTAAATTGTATAAATGTCTAGAATTATGTTTATGTTACCACACAAAGACCTCTCAATTTACTTTTTCTTTTAAACTATTAGTGCTCTGTCATTGAATAGTAGAAGTTAATAGTGTAGACCTATTAATAATCAGAGGGGGAAAAGTCACCAGTCATTTTTAACTCACTGAGTGGTATTAATTATTTGGCTCAGTAGTAAAGAATCTGCCTGCCAATGCAGGAGATGCAGGGTTGATCCCTGAGTTGGGAAGATTCCCCAAAGAAGGAAATGGCAACCCACTTCAATATTGTTGCTTGGGAAATTCCATGGAAAGAGGAGCCTGGTGGGCTACAGACCACAGGGTTGCAAAGAATCAGACACGACTTAGCAACTAAACAAAAACTAAAAAGAATTTTAACATTTCCCATTACATTCTGTTAGAGAAAATAAAACAGTAAAAGTATATAAATGTTTTATTTTGTTTTCAATAAAAATGGCCCATGAATATCATAGAAAATATTAATTAGCTATTATCCTTTGGCTTTATAAATTAATATTTATGAAATATCCAAACACAAAACATTTTATTCTAAATATTTTAAGTTCAAATTAAGAATATTATCATATTTGAAATTTGCCATATTTTAAGTTTTTCAGTGTATTTCCAAATATTGGATACATTTTCATAACAGTGGAAATTCATTCTTACTATAACTTCAAATAATAAATGTTTCAAGCCAAAACAATTTATGATCATTGAAAGCTGTTCAAATATTTTAGTACAATTTTTAATGCTACAACCATGGCCAAATAAGAAACATGGGCCTCAGATGATTAAGCAAAATGAAAATTATATATATAATTAAGTCATAACTCAGGAAGTTATTAGTGTTTTTAAATATTTTATTACCCAGGTTGCTCAAAATTTATTTAAACAGATTTCAATGATTAGGACATTCATTTCAACAAACTTGTTTTTGAAAACTTTTTAGACTGGAAAGTGGGCTTCCTTTGTTGCACAGCTGGTAAAGACTCTGCTTGCAATGCAGGAGACCTGGGTTCGATCCCTGGGTTGGGAAGATCCCCTGGAGAAGAGAAAGACTGCCCACTCCAGTATTCTGGCCCAGAGAATCCATGGACTATATATTCCATGGTGTCACAAAGAGTCAATCATGAGTGAATGACTTTCAGTAGACTGGAAAGTAACATTTAAAATATCATGAATATATTGCCATAAAAGTGAGTAGACATAACTGATTGAAAATACATTTAAAGTTTTTAAACAATAAATCAAAATATAACAGAAAATGGCTTAAAAACCTCATGGCAAATTAAAGAACACTAATTTCCTCTGTCAGTTAAAAGGTACTATACAATTTTTTGTTATTTAGTCATTAAGTTGACTCTTTCGTGACCCCATAAACTATAGCCCACCAGGCTCCTCTGTCCCTGGGATTTCCCAGGCAAGAATACTAGAGTGGGTTGCCATTTCCTCCTTCAGGGGATCTTCCTGACCCAGAGATTGAACGGGAGTTTCCTGCCTTGACAGGTGGATTCTTTACCACTGAATCACCAAGGAAACCCTTACCATTAAATAAAAGCCTACAAATAATGAGTATTCTGACTGCTTCATTATTTTGACCAACTTGTTTTCAGCCAAATTGTTTTCTACAAATTTCGTTTCCACTGATTCTCTTGGAGTTGGTAGTTGTGCAGANAAGGATACGAGTTTATACTGCTAAAACAGGGTTTGCAATACATTTTTCTGGAATATAGCATGTAAACTGCTAATTCAGGGAATTGGAAATATAGAAAATTTACCTAGTTTATTTACACTTGTCATCATTAAGAGTCAAAATCTCTTGACTTACTCTCAACTGCAAAACCACAGTCATTACATAATGAAATTACAAGGCACCCTTTTTCAAAAATTGCTAAGAATTTCAAGACAGTGGCAGCATAAAAATAACATTAAAACATGAGCTGTGTGTGCTGTGCTAAGTCATTTCAGTCATGTCCAACTCTTTGTGACCCTATGGACTGTAGCCCACCAGGCTCTTCTGCCCATAGAATTCTTCAGGTAAAAGTACTAGAGTGGAATGTCATTTCCTAGACCAAGGGATCTTCCTAACCCAGGAATTGAATTGGCATCTCTTGTGTCTTCTGCCCCAGCAATCGGGTTCTTTATCACTGGCACCACCTGGGAAGCCATCAAAACATGAGCAAGACCCTCTAAAAGTTTGCACAAGTTGCAAACCCATGAAGCCCATCTACCTTGACCAGAAGGAGAACACTTACTTATTGGTATTTTAAATTATTATTATTTGAAACTATTTAAAATAGTCTTTTCCAGCTTGGATGAATTATAGAAGAGTCTTTGGTAAACAAATAAAATCAGTCATTCAAGTAGAGTTCTTTGTTGAGACCTGTGCCCCTGCAACTCATGCAGGAAGATATGAACCACATCACGCATCTTGGAGTGCCAGCACAGCACGATGTTGACAATAAACTGGAAGGAGAAAGAGGTCATTTATCAGCCAGCTTTGGCAAATTGCCTCTTTAAAATTCTTAGTTCCTTAACTGCAATAAATATCCATGTTTTCAACCTCTAGAACTGTAAAAGAGAGTTGTAGCCCATTTGGAGGTGATTTCTTTGTTAAAAGTAAGATGACTCATAGATAGCCCTAACAGGAATAAAACCCCAACTACTAAAATGAGCAGGATGATCACTGCTTGTTCTAGAAGGATAGAAGGATCACCCTTTTTAGGAGGCAACTGTGTCAATAGGGACTTAAATTAAACTGAAGTCATTTCTAGTTTAGTAGATTTTCAGCTAGGGAAATCATTGCCAAAGGAAGCTTCTGAATGTGCTTGAAACTAGAAAGAATGTAAAAAAATTTAACTAGGGCTTCTGGGTAGGTGGTATTCAACATTTGTTTTCTCTGTCTCTGTAGCTAATATAGTGTCTGTAGTAAATAAGAAATTATACATAAATACACATATATGGTCTTATAAAATAAATATAAAATATGATATATTTAAGTATAGTAGCCTTTCTTCACTGTTATTTTTAAATCAAAGGATATCTGTATGGACTAATATCAAAGTATAATTATAACTAAACAGAGTTCAAATCATGAAAGTTTTCTACTCCCACACCAGTTTCTATAAGCAGTAAATTAATATTCTGGAACACTCTATTCAATTAACTCACAAATTTTATGCAATTATTATATTCAAGGTATTTTGAAGGAAATATAAAAGAGCTAAAGCTATGATCTCTGACTTCAGGGAACAAACACTATTTGTAGGTAAGATAGGGTGAGATAGTCTTTGTCTTAAAAATAACAGTTAAGAAAGACTATTATATGTAAATACATCATATTTTCTATTTATTTTATGAATATAATATGTAAATGTATATAATTTATTATTTATTACAGACTCTATGTTAGTTACAAGAACAGAGAAAACTAGTGTTTAATACCACCTATCCAGAAACCCAAGTTAATCTTCTGCACACTCTTCCTATTTAATAAGCACATTCAGAATCTTTCTTTGGCAATGAATATTAGTGAAAATATGAGGTTAATATCAGTGTATATAACTGTTGTAAATGCACTTGAATATTGATACAACTAATAGCAACCATGACACATCGTGGCAGAGAACATATGGAATTGCTGAAGAATTCACCATGAAAGGAGAATCCAGGTATGTTTCACAATGAATTAGGTGTTGGAAAGTAAAGATAATTTAGACATAGAAAAGGAAAATCAAATTCTAAATACAGAAAACAGAGAACAGCTCTGTAAAGGCACAGATAGAATATGTTTGACACATAGACAGAAATTATACACCCAGCTTTAAGGACCAAGGCAGTTTTGCTATTGGCATGTATGAGTTATTACAAGTTTTATCTTGTTATTCCTTTCTTAGTCTCTCACAGTTGTTGTATGATGCATTCTGTATGAAAAGACTTAAAGAAATTTATGGAGAAGGGAAAAAAGGTAATCAGTTCATAGAATGGATCACTCTGTAATGAGCATAGGCATCTTTAGTTCAATTTATATTGTTTAAACCTGAATCTTTCTTTAGCAGATATCCAAGTGGTAAAGGTCATTTAACATGGTGTAGTTAGCCACAATGACATTTTAAATTATTCATTAATCGAATCATTTAAGATGCTTTAAAATATGTTCTTTGGCAGTTATATGGTTTCATAAACGCTTTCACTCTTGTAAAATCTTATTGTTTCCATTCTCCAGTGCCATTCTAAAACGATATAATGAGACCTCAGGAAGAATCACTTAAGAGTTGGTTCTGAAAGTTCAAACACATTGCCTCTGGGTAGATAGGGTTTTGTTTAATTTGTTTGTTTATACTGAGTTATCCTAACATATTCTATGAGAACTTCTGAATAAAACCTCCAAGATTTAAGATATTGGAAGGAAAGTTATGACCAACCTAGATAGCATATTCAAAAGCAGAGACATTACTTTGCCAATAAAGGTCTCTCTAGTCAAGGCTATGGTTTTTTCCAGTGGTCATGTATGGATGTAAGAGTTGGACTATAAAGAAAGCTGAGCACCAAAGAATTGATGCTTTTGAACTGTGGTGTTGGAGAAGACTCTTGAGAGTCCCTTGAACTACAAGGAGATCCAACCAGTCCATTCTGAAGGAGATCATTCCTGGGATTTCTTTGGAAGGAATGATGCTAAAGCTGAAACTCCAGTACTTTGGCCACTTCATGTGAAGAGTTGACTCATTGGAAAAGATTTTGATGCTGAGAGGGATTGGGGGCAGGAGAAGGGGATGACAAAGGATGAGATGGCTGGATGGCATCACCGACTAGATGGACATGAATTTGAGTGAACTCCAGGAGTTGGTGATAGATAGGGAGACCTGGCGTTCTACAATTCATGGGGTCACAAAGAGTCGGACACTACTGAGCAACTGAACTGAACTGAACTGAATACAACTTTTTGACACTAACCAACTTCTAAATATTCAAGTGTGAAATTTGGACTCACCTTCATGATTCAGCTTGTTCGTACCTTGGAAATTCAATTTAATTTTAATGTTTAGTTATGTTAAGTAAATATTTTCCATAAAGGGGATTATTGGTTTTTTGTTTGTTTGTTTGTTTTGTTTTTGTTTTCTTTGTTTTGTTACTAATAAGGCCAGTTATGAATGAAATTCCCTGAAATGGAGGTTTGAGTTATAACACCATTAATTCAATGAGGGTGGGAAGAAAATAGAAACTTAAGATTTTAGTTTGAGCAGCTCTTGAGATTATCTTTAATAAAGATAAGGGAAATTGAAAGAGAAGAAAATTAAAAATACAGAGAATATGGTCACTGTTCCCTGGTGGCTCAGACGGTAAAGAATCCACTTGCATAGTGGGAGACCTGGGTTTGATCCCTGGGTTGGGAAGATTCCCTGGAGAAGGACATGGCAACCCACTCCAGTATTCTTGCCTAGAGAATCCCATGGACAGAGGAGCCTGATGGGCTACAGTCCATCAGGTTGCAATGAGTCAGACAGGACTGGAAGACTAAGCACACACAAAATGATATTGCAATTGTCATTCCATGGCTAAATTGTGTCTGACTCTTTGCAACCCCATGGACTGCAGCATGCAAGACTTCTGTGTCCTCCACTATCTCCTGAAGTTTACTCAAACTCATGTCCATTGAGTCAGTGATGCCATCCAACCATCTTATCCTTTGCTACCCAGTTCTCTCTGAAGTCACAGTAGGATATATTGAATTTAAATTTCTTAGGGACATCAAGTTGGAAATATTAAAAAGGAAACATTTGAAGAGGATTATGAATAGTTTTTAAATGAGTATGTGATATGAATAAACAAGTAAATGAATATAGCTTTAGATTTCTGGACAGATTTTATAAACTTCAGTATGAAGAACAGAGCTGAGACTATGAGATTAGATCATCAGGCAGATCATGAAAAGAAATATGAGAGGACTAATGAAATTGAACCTGAAGAATATCAGCAAATTATTTGTGTGAGAGGAATAAGAGCAATGGATCCTGAGAATGAACAGCCAGAAAAAAAGGAGAATCAAAGTAAAGGATGCTTCAGGAACTAAGAAGCATCAAATAATATGAGAATACAAAGTCACTGAGCTTAGCCCTTGTATACTTGATCTCAGGCTTAGAATACTGAAATAAAAGAAAAATCATTTTATTTGTATGCATATTTAAGCAAAATCATTTTGCAAAATTAAAAAAAAAACAGTGTATATGCTATCTCATATCAGTTAATTGGGGCTTTTCTTAACTAAGTTTTAATATTAGTTTTAAAATATGTTTTAACTTAGTTTTAATATTAACTAAGTTTTTTATTAACTAAGTTTTAATCATCTTGTGCTCTATCCAGCCACATCCATTTTTTCTTAGCCAAACCTAACCACTATTCACAACTGCCAGTGGTACAGGTCCCGGTTCAAATTTGAGAGCTGACTTATAGTTTAAAATGAGCAAAGACTTGGGAAAATGTTTAACTTTAAACACATGTAAGGAACTGGAATTTAATTTTAAACTATGAACCACCAATATTTATGTTTCCATAATGTATAACAGCCCAGGGAGACTAAGAGAATTGTGTAATTAATGGCTATGGTCCTTAAATATATCTATCCTATGGCTGCTGTCATTGGAATTGCCAGGAAAGTTTTGACTAAACACTGAGTCTGTAAATTCAAACAGACAAATCCAATTAGATGAGGCTATGGAAAATGTGCTGACAAGGAGAAATCTGTACACATTATGGGTTTAAGTTTTCAGTTCACCACTCAGGAGTGACGTAGATCAATTTTGTTGCCAAGCCTAAATTCCCTTATATGTGATAACTAGGATAATACCTTACCCACCAGCCTCACACAATTGCTGAAAAGCAAAATATGTGATATTATTTCAGTATACTGGGAGCATCTCTAGTGTGAAAACAGGCTCTTAAATTTTTGTCTGTGTGCCATGATTATCAAAAAAAATTAATATGCTTTTTATTTTTAAATTTTTAAATTTTTTATGATTTATATATTATTAAAAAAATTTTTAAATTTAAATTGAAAGTCACTCAGCTGTGGACAATATAGTCCATGGAATTCTCTAGACCAGAATGCTGGAGTGGGTAACCTTTCCCTTCTCCAGGGGATCTTCCCAACTCAGGGATCAAACCTAGGACTCCCACATTGCAGATGGATTCTTTACCAGCTGAATCACAAGAGTGTATGGTAAATTATTTTCTGTATCATAATATAACAAGCTTACCATTTCTAGGACCCAAAAAAAAAAAAAAAAAAAAAAGTTGAGACAACCCTGGTTAATAGTTTCTTTTGCAAGGCAACATGATGGAATATAAAGATTCAAGCCCTAATTGTCTCACAGAAACATCAAAAAATAACCGTAGTCTCACTGTACTAACCTTACAGGAAAACAGTTTAAAGTGAAAGTTGATCAGTCCTGTCCGACTCTGTGACCCCATGGACTGTATTCTCCAGGCCAGAACATTGGAGTGTGTTGCCTTTCCCTTCTTCAGGAGATCTTCCCAACCCAAAGATAAAACCCAGGTCTCCCACACTGCAGGCAGATTCTTTACTAGCTGAGCCACAGAGGTCTATAACAGTTAAGGCTTCTCAGGTGGCTTGGTGGTAAAGAATCTCCCTGAAAATGCAAGAGACACAGAAGAAAATAGCAAACTTTGTATCATTCCTATTAACCTTAAAAGTGAAGTTACTCAGTCCTGTCTCACTCTTTGTGACCCCATGGATGATACAGTCCATGGAATTCTCCTGGCCAGAATACTGGAGTGGGTAGCCTTTCCCTTCTCCAGGGGATCTTCTGAACCCAAGGACTGAACTCAGGTCTCCCGCATTGCAGGCAGATTCTTTACCAGATAAGCCACAAAGGAAGCCCAACTCACCTTGCCCCACAAATATTTACACACCAGTGTTTACAGGAGCATTATTTTCAATAGCCAAAAAAGTGGAAACAGCCTTAATGCCCATGAATAGATGAATAGATAAACCAGTGTGATATAGACATAATATAGAATATTTAGCATTAAAAATCAACACAATTCTGATCTATGCTTCAACATGGATATACCTTGAAAACATACCAAGTGAATTAAGACAGATACAAATGATAATTATTGTATGATTCCACTTACAAGATACCAAGAACAGACAAATTCAAAGAGAACAAAAGTACAATGAAGGCCTCCCTGGTGGCTCATTGGTAAAGAATCAGCTTACCAATACAGGGGACTTGGATTCAGTCCCTGGCCCAGGAATATTCCACATGCAGAGGCAACTAAACCCTGGCACCACAACTATAGTGCACAGGCCTTTAGTCTGTGAGCCATAAGAGGAGCCATCGCAATGAGAAGCTTAAGCTCCGCAATTAGAGTAGCCCTACTCCATTTGCCACAACTAGAGCAAGCAGGCATGCAGTAATGAAAACCCAGCACAACCAAAATAGGACGAAAACAAAAGGTACAGCTGGGTTACCAGGGCCTGCCAGAAGAGGAAATGAGGAGTTACTGTTCAATGGGAACAGACCTTCAGTTTGGAATGAAATTTTTCTGAAGAAGAATAGTGGGGAGGTAAGTGCACAATGCAAATGCACTTAATGAGACTTAATTGTATCCTTAAATTGTATAAATGTCTAGAATTATGTTTATGTTACCACACAAAGACCTCTCAATTTACTTTTTCTTTTAAACTATTAGTGCTCTGTCATTGAATAGTAGAAGTTAATAGTGTAGACCTATTAATAATCAGAGGGGGAAAAGTCACCAGTCATTTTTAACTCACTGAGTGGTATTAATTATTTGGCTCAGTAGTAAAGAATCTGCCTGCCAATGCAGGAGATGCAGGGTTGATCCCTGAGTTGGGAAGATTCCCCAAAGAAGGAAATGGCAACCCACTTCAATATTGTTGCTTGGGAAATTCCATGGAAAGAGGAGCCTGGTGGGCTACAGACCACAGGGTTGCAAAGAATCAGACACGACTTAGCAACTAAACAAAAACTAAAAAGAATTTTAACATTTCCCATTACATTCTGTTAGAGAAAATAAAACAGTAAAAGTATATAAATGTTTTATTTTGTTTTCAATAAAAATGGCCCATGAATATCATAGAAAATATTAATTAGCTATTATCCTTTGGCTTTATAAATTAATATTTATGAAATATCCAAACACAAAACATTTTATTCTAAATATTTTAAGTTCAAATTAAGAATATTATCATATTTGAAATTTGCCATATTTTAAGTTTTTCAGTGTATTTCCAAATATTGGATACATTTTCATAACAGTGGAAATTCATTCTTACTATAACTTCAAATAATAAATGTTTCAAGCCAAAACAATTTATGATCATTGAAAGCTGTTCAAATATTTTAGTACAATTTTTAATGCTACAACCATGGCCAAATAAGAAACATGGGCCTCAGATGATTAAGCAAAATGAAAATTATATATATAATTAAGTCATAACTCAGGAAGTTATTAGTGTTTTTAAATATTTTATTACCCAGGTTGCTCAAAATTTATTTAAACAGATTTCAATGATTAGGACATTCATTTCAACAAACTTGTTTTTGAAAACTTTTTAGACTGGAAAGTGGGCTTCCTTTGTTGCACAGCTGGTAAAGACTCTGCTTGCAATGCAGGAGACCTGGGTTCGATCCCTGGGTTGGGAAGATCCCCTGGAGAAGAGAAAGACTGCCCACTCCAGTATTCTGGCCCAGAGAATCCATGGACTATATATTCCATGGTGTCACAAAGAGTCAATCATGAGTGAATGACTTTCAGTAGACTGGAAAGTAACATTTAAAATATCATGAATATATTGCCATAAAAGTGAGTAGACATAACTGATTGAAAATACATTTAAAGTTTTTAAACAATAAATCAAAATATAACAGAAAATGGCTTAAAAACCTCATGGCAAATTAAAGAACACTAATTTCCTCTGTCAGTTAAAAGGTACTATACAATTTTTTGTTATTTAGTCATTAAGTTGACTCTTTCGTGACCCCATAAACTATAGCCCACCAGGCTCCTCTGTCCCTGGGATTTCCCAGGCAAGAATACTAGAGTGGGTTGCCATTTCCTCCTTCAGGGGATCTTCCTGACCCAGAGATTGAACGGGAGTTTCCTGCCTTGACAGGTGGATTCTTTACCACTGAATCACCAAGGAAACCCTTACCATTAAATAAAAGCCTACAAATAATGAGTATTCTGACTGCTTCATTATTTTGACCAACTTGTTTTCAGCCAAATTGTTTTCTACAAATTTCGTTTCCACTGATTCTCTTGGAGTTGGTAGTTGTGCAGAAGAGTCTAGACATTTTATCAGCTAGTGGTGGTGATGGTTGGAGATGAGCTATTTCATAAGTCAGAGTTTTTCTTTTTAGTAAGGTAATTTCTAAGATTAAATTTTGTGAGATGCTTGGAATGATTTTAAGGACTTAAAGATTTGAACCCACCTTCATGAAGTCAGGACAGACACAGAGGTATAGAACAGACTTTTGGCTTCTGAGGGAGAGGTTGAGGGTGGGATGAGCTGGGAGAACGGCACTGAAACATGTATACTATCATATAAGAAATGAAGCGCCAGTCTATGTTCAAAACAGGATGCAGGATGCTTGGGGCTGGTGTACGGGATGAGTCGGGGAGATGGGGTGGGAAGGGAGGTGGGAGGGGGCTTTGGCATTGGGAGATCGTGTACACCTGTGGCTGATTCATGTCAATGTATGGCAAAACCAATACAGTACTGTAAAATAGAATTAAAAAATTAAAAAAAAAAAGCCAAGAAAAAACAGAGGATTCTTTTTCAAATGGGGTTTGAAACCTTAAATTTATGAGTACAGTACATTTAGTGTAATGTGAATACTTTCATGAATCTTCTAACCTAAAGCCATGGCCAAAAGGACACAAATTTTGTCACTTTATGCTTTCCTCCCTCTTCAGATGATCTGAGGCATAAATCTGCATCTATTCTGTACCACATCAAAAGAACACTGTGGTTTTTCTGTTGTTGAATTGAAGGTTTTGTTTCAAGCTAAATCTAGTTCTCCTTCCTCCCCTTCCCCCCTCTTCTTTCTCTCTGTCTCTCTCCATCTGTTATCCCGTCCAACCTCTCTCTCTCTCTCACACAGACACACATGTACATGTACATTCCTTTACCTGACCCTCCACCATGTTTTCTGTCCAATCCAAGGATAGCTGAAAAGAGGTACCCAAACTACTGATATCTGTATTTCACTCTAGAAGTAAAGGATTTTCTTTTCAAGAACAATAGCTAAGTAGACCTTTGCTAAGACACATACAGGAAAGTTAAAGTCCAGAATTTTCAGAAGTTATGCCAGGCTCCTCTGTCTACCGGATTCTCCAGGCAAGAATATTTGAGTGATTTGCCATGCCATGCTCTCCTCCAGGGGCTCTTCCCAGCACAGGGACTGAACCCATATCTCTTACATCTCCTGCACTAGCAGGTGGGTTCATACCACAAGCACCACCTGAGAAGCCCAGGATTGAGCATAGGCTGGTATAAACTACAAACTTCGTTTTCTCATATGGTAAGTATTCTGTTGATTCTGTACCATTCCTTTAGAGTGATATTTATTGTATTTATTTCTTTTGTTTCTCTCTTCTCTGTTCCAAAATGGAATTATCAGGTCAATAAAACTTCAGATACTGTCAGGAAACAGTTAACAGGAGGCTTCCTGTGTGCTGTTTTGGATCTGTCAGGAATCCTCTGTTCCTTATTAATTCCTGAATATTCAAGCCTCTCCTGGGGCTGAGGGATCCAGATATTTCCTTCATTAGGTTTTCAATACGATGTTAAGTACCCTCTTCCTTCTTGTGAATCATATGGTAAAAGTGATTGTTTACAACTCTCTCTCTTTAATATGGATCACCTATGTTTTGTAAGTCTGGAGTTTTAATCTTTATCTTTGCTGAGAATAACTACAGTATATATGCCCACACCATGTTGATCAAAACACCTTTGCTCCATCAGAGCTTTGGTCCCCCGCGTCTTTCTTGCTTTCTCTCTCTCTCCCTCTCTCTCTTTTTCAGGCTGATCCCCTGGAGCACAGAGGCTCTTTGAGTTCTTTCCTGCCCGAGCATCCAAGACCCTCTCAAGAAGGCGCTGTGAGCCTTCACTCCCATGGAGAGGGCGCCTGAGGCCTCCGTGAACAGAGTAAGCCCCATTCTAGGGGCTTTATTGGCTTTCTCCATAAACCAAGGAATATCAGCCTCTTTCTCTCTCCTTTACTTTCTTATCGGTTGGTTCAGGACCACCAGTTCCAGTCCATTAAAGGACCTCAACAAANTAAATCTGCATCTATTCTGTACCACATCAAAAGAACACTGTGGTTTTTCTGTTGTTGAATTGAAGGTTTTGTTTCAAGCTAAATCTAGTTCTCCTTCCTCCCCTTCCCCCCTCTTCTTTCTCTCTGTCTCTCTCCATCTGTTATCCCGTCCAACCTCTCTCTCTCTCTCACACAGACACACATGTACATGTACATTCCTTTACCTGACCCTCCACCATGTTTTCTGTCCAACCCAAGGATAGCTGAAAAGAGGTACCCAAACTACTGATATCTGTATTTCACTCTAGAAGTAAAGGATTTTCTTTTCAAGAACAATAGCTAAGTAGACCTTTGCTAAGACACATACAGGAAAGTTAAAGTCCAGAATTTTCAGAAGTTATGCCAGGCTCCTCTGTCTACCGGATTCTCCAGGCAAGAATATTTGAGTGATTTGCCATGCCATGCTCTCCTCCAGGGGCTCTTCCCAGCACAGGGACTGAACCTATATCTCTTACATCTTCTGCACTAGCAGGTGGGTTCATACCACAAGCACCACCTGAGAAGCCCAGGATTGAGCATAGGCTGGTATAAACTACAAACTTCGTTTTCTCATATGGTAAGTATTCTGTTGATTCTGTACCATTCCTTTAGAGTGATATTTATTGTATTTATTTCTTTTGTTTCTCTCTTCTCTGTTCCAAAATGGAATTATCAGGTCAATAAAACTTCAGATACTGTCAGGAAACAGTTAACAGGATGCTTCCTGTGTGCTGTTTTGGATCTGTCAGGAATCCTCTGTTCCTTATTAATTCCTGAATATTCAAGCCTCTCCTGGGGCTGAGGGATCCAGATATTTCCTTCATTAGGTTTTCAATACGATGTTAAGTACCCTCTTCCTTCTTGTGAATCATATGGTAAAAGTGATTGTTTACAACTCTCTCTCTTTAATATGGATCACCTATGTTTTGTAAGTCTGGAGTTTTAATCTTTATCTTTGCTGAGAATAACTACAGTATATATGCCCACACCATGTTGATCAAAACACCTTTGCTCCATCAGAGCTTTGGTCCCCCGCGTCTTTCTTGCTTTCTCTCTCTCTCCCTCTCTCTCTTTTTCAGGCTGATCCCCTGGAGCACAGAGGCTCTTTGAGTTCTTTCCTGCCCGAGCATCCAAGACCCTCTCAAGAAGGCGCTGTGAGCCTTCACTCCCATGGAGAGGGCGCCTGAGGCCTCCGTGAACAGAGTAAGCCCCATTCTAGGGGCTTTATTGGCTTTCTCCATAAACCAAGGAATATCAGCCTCTTTCTCTCTCCTTTACTTTCTTATCGGTTGGTTCAGGACCACCAGTTCCAGTCCATTAAAGGACCTCAACAAAATACAACCAGGAACTCTTAGGAAAATTTTTCTAAGGCATCAGTTCACTAGGTTCAGTCACTCAGTCATGTCCGACTCTTTTGCGACCCCCATGGACTGCAGCAGGCCAGCCCTCATGTCCACCACAAACTCCCAGAGTTTACCCAAACTCATTCCTATTGAGTCTCTGATGCCATCCAAACATCTTTTTTTTTTTTTTAATTTTTATTTTTACTTTATTTTGCTTTACAATACTGTATTGGTTTTGCCATATATTGACATGAATCAGCCACGGATGCACAAGGGTTCCCAATCCTGAACCCCCCTCCCACCTCCCACCCCATATCATCTCTCTGGATCATCCCCATGTACCAGCCCCAAGCATCCTGTATCCTGTATCGAACATAGACTGGCGATTCGTTTCTTACCTGATAGTATATATGTTTCAATGCCATTCTCCCAAATCATCCCACCCTCTCCCTCTCCCACAGAGTCTAAAAGTCCATTCTATACATCTGTGTCTCTTTTGCAGTCTCGCATACAGGGTTATTATTACCATCATTCTAAATTCTATATATATATATATATATATATATATATATGTGTGTGTGTGTGTGTGTGTGTTTAGTTCAGTTGCTCAGTCTTGTCCGACTCTTTGCGACCCCAGGAATTGCAGAACGCCAGGCCTCCCTGTCCATCATCAACTCCCAGAGTTCACACAGACTCATGTCCATCGAGTTGGTGATGCCATCCAACCATCTCATTCTCCCTCATCCCCTTCTCCTCCTGCCCCCAATCCCTCCCAGCATCAGAGTCTTTTCCAATGAGTCAACTCTTCGCATGAGCTGGCCAAAGTACTGGAGTTTCAGCTTTAGCATCATTACTTCCAAAAAACTCCCAGGGCTGATCTTCAGAATGGACTGGTTGGATCTCTTTGTAGTCCAAGGGACTCTCAAGAGTCTTCTCCAACACCACAGTTCAAAAGCATCAATTATTCAGCACTCAGCTTTCTTTATTGTCCAACTCTCACATCCATATATGACTACTGGAAAAACCATAGCTTTGACTAAATGGACCTTTGTTGGCAAAGTAATGTCTCTGCCTTTTAATATGCTATCTAGGTTGGTCATAACTTTTCTTCCAGGGAATAAGTGTCTTTTAATTTCATGGCTGCAGTCACCATCAGCAGTGATTTTGGAGCCCAAAAAAGTAAAGTCAGCCACTGTTTCCACTGTTTCCCCATCTATTTTCCATGAAGTGATCTTAGTTTTCTGAATGTTGAGCTTTAAGCCAACTTTTTTACTCTCCTCTTTTACATCTCTGTATAAGTTTAAAGCATACAGCATGATGGTTTGATGTACAAATATTGTGAATAGTTGCAGCTAGAACTCATCTTCTCAAATAGAGGCAATAAGCAAAAAAAGAAAAATTCCTCCTTGTAATGAAAACTCTTAGTATTTACTCTCTTAACAACTTTCCTATATATTATATGGTAGTGTTTGCTATGGTCATCATGTTGCGTATTACTATTCCTTAGTACTCATTAATCTTATAACTGGAAATTTGTAATTTTTGACCACTTCCTCCAACTCTCTTTTCCCCTACTCTCTAACCTTGGTAACCACAAGTCTGATACCTTTACAAGTGCCACTGTATATGGGGTAACTGACATATGTAGTTTTCTGTGTGCTCTGGTGAGGCCCCCTGGTTGAACAGGCTGAAGACTTTGTTCAGTGATGAGTGGACTATCATGATTCCCCACCTAGGTACAGAAGGAGAAGCAGCTCCAAAGCTGGGAAAACTCTATGCTGATTGTCTTAATTCAAGCTGACCCACACCTCAAGGTCCTGAAGTGAAACTAATTTTCAGAGCAGAGTCAGCGTCCCTGACTTTGTTCCAAAAAGTGTTAGCTCTGCCTACCCATCTCTCCCAGGTGGCGCTGCCAAAGCAAGATCACAGGTGACTGGTTGGATGCCTGGGTCAAGACGATTCCCTGTAGGAAGAAATAGCAACCCAGTCAAGTATTCTTGCTTAGGAAATCCCATAGACAGAGGAGCCTGGTGGGCTATGGCAAAGAGGTCGCAAAGAGTCAGACACAACTGAGCAATGGAGCATGCATGCACCTACCTCTCAGTGTGAGGTCTGATGGCTGCATAGAGTTGTCCCCACTCTTCTGGTCAGACAGACACTCTCCATAGGAGGTGGGGGCACACCTCAGCCTTCTTGACTAGGTGGGAGGGATAAAGGCATTTTTTGGGATAGTCTCATTTTCCCAAATAGGCTTTTCAGTTGGAAGAGGCCAGGTGCTACCCTCAGTTCTTAATTAACCCTCCTTTTTGTGTGTGTAGCTCAGAAACATTCCATGTCAGCCCTGACTTTGCTCCAGGATCCATTTGGCTCTGCATGCCCACCACTTGGTACTACTGGGTAGTGCAGCTGGTTACCAGATGGGGTTAGAAGACATTCCCCACAGCAAATGAAGCTATGCTGCAGCTCCTGGCCTGGCTTTAGTGCCAGCAAAACTCATCAGAGCATTGGAATCAGGCAGATCTGCACCTCACGAAGTTCCCTGGTCACAGTGTGCTCTTGACTTTGTTCTGCAGATGAGCAAATCCACTGGCCAGGATATGGGCATTGCAGGTATGAACTTTGTCTGTCAAATACCTGTGTTGATTTTTGCAGGCCTTTTCTTCTTTCTCCATCATAGTTAGAATCCTAGTGGTTGAGTCTCAACATTTCCCAGTAATTCCAGTGGTGTGAGATCAGAGTATGGACTCCAACCAAGTGATCCACAATGTTGCAAAAGCTGGTTGTTGTTTCCCTGGGATCTCTTTTCCTACTGGAGAAGCAGGGGTCTTGGGGGAGGCCTCTCCATATGGCGCTATGTTGGCCTGGGGGAAGACAATGAGGTCAACATGTAAACAGCCCTCTTACCTTCTAGTGCAGTCTNAGTCTCAACATTTCCCAGTAATTCCAGTGGTGTGAGATCAGAGTATGGACTCCAACCAAGTGATCCACAATGTTGCAAAAACTGGTTGTTGTTTCCCTGGGATCTCTTTTCCTACTGGAGAAGCAGGGGGCTTGGGGGAGGCCTCTCCATATGGTGCTATGTTGGCCTGGGGGAAGACAATGAGGTCAACATGTAACCAGCCCTCTTACCTTCTAGTGCAGTCTGTCTGGGTCTGTGAGTTGTAGGAGGGTACTTCAGCCTCACCCTCACATTCTAGGATTCTCTCAGTTATGTCTCGTTTTTGAAGAATTGTTAATTGTTCTTCTTCTGAAGGGTAGAAAACTCAGGAAGGAACAAGTACGTCACCATCGTGGTGATGTCACTAATCCAAAAACATTTGATGATCTAACCATATCAACCAAAATATTGAAGAATAGAAAAACCTAGGTATTTATGTACACATAGTTTCTTTAAAATAAAAAAGAAAATTTTCAATTCTCCTATATGAGTAGGTGGTTTATTTTTTTTATTTTTTTAAGTAAATATACAATGTTTTATTCACATTTTACATTTATTTTTTAATACTTTATTCCACGTTACAATACTATATTGGTTTTGCCATACCTTGACATGAATCAGCCACAGGTGTACCTGAGTTCCCATTGCCAAAGCCCTCTCCCACTTCCCACCCCATATCATCTCTCTGGATCATCTTCGTGTACCAGCCCCAAGCATCCTGTATCCTGTATTGAACATAGACTGGCGCTTCATTTCTTATATGATAGTATACATGTTTCAATACCATTCTTCCAAATCATCCCACCCTCTCCCTCNCTATTCCTCCGCCATCTTTTTCCACCTCCAGTAGGTGGTTTAAAATATATTGCTTATTCATTTATCTAGTCAGTAAAATGAACATCATTATTAAACCAGTAAATGAATAACAGTAAGAGGAGACATAACTTTCATGTCTGTTTATTTACTGAAAAACAGCTACCACTTATAGCACCTGAACATTACCAAGATTATATGCTATCCCATTAATGCCATTTCAAAATAATTCTATAGAATTTGTAAGTTCCTAATGACATTATTTTGGGGGGTGATGACAGCCAAGAAATTAAAATTACTCTTGCTCTTTGGAAGAAAAGCTATAACAACTTAGATAGCATATTAAAAAGCAGAAACATTGCTTTTCCAACAAAGGTCCATACAGTCAAAGCTATGGTTTTTCCAGTAGTCATGTATGGATGTTAGACTTGGACCATAAAGAAAACTGATGGCTGAAGAATTGATGCTTTTAAACTGTGGTGTTGGAGATGCCTGAGAGCCCTTGGGACAGCAAGGAACTCAAACAAAAAAGTGAAAAGTGAAGTCGCTCAGTCGTGTCTGACTCTTTGTGACCCCATGGACAGTAGCCCACCAGGCTCTTCCATCCATGGGATTCTCCAGGCAAGAATACTTGAGTGGGTTGCCATTTCCTTCTCCAGGGGATCTTCCCAACCCAGGGATCAAACCCAGGTCTTCCATATTGCAAGTAGATGTTTTAACCTCTTAGCCACCAGGGAAGCCAAACAAGTCAATCCTAAATGAAATCAGCCCTGAATATTCATTGGAAGGACTGACGCTGAAGCTCTAATACTTTGGCCACCTGATTCAAAGAACTGACTCATTTGAAAAGACCCTGATGCTGGGAAAGACTGAAGCCAGGAGAAGAAGGGGATGACAGAGGATGAGGCGGTTGTATGGCATCACTGATTGAGTGATATGAGCTTGAGCAGGCTTCAGGATTTGGTGATGGACAGGAAAGGCTGGCGTGATGCAGTCCATGGGGTCACAAAGAGTCAGACGTGTCTGAGAGACTGAACTGAACTAAATGACATTATTAATAATAGATATGATAATATATCTTATAAGAAGATGGTAATTAAATGTACAGGATATTTTAAATATAATTTTAGATGCCATGAAATCTGAGTCCAGTAACTGGCTTTGAACCATTCTTTTGACATGATGTTAATTAAGCCTGTAACAAGCTTACATGTAATTTAATTTAAATTATCAGATCTATCTGAATTGTGCTAGAATAAGAGTCTTTATTTGGGTTGCCTATGGTTGCCACAAAATTCTATGTTTTCTGCCAGTTCTGGTTACCTTTCTGAAGATAATGAGACTTTTGTGTCTTTCATGAACTAGAGACTACTTGAAAACATGTTCTGACAAGCCACTCGGGGACTATGGCCATACAATTGAGTCTGGAGTGTAATTTCAGTGGCCTTTCATACTACACTTCCTATTCAGTCACTTTACAATCTTCTCAGGCTCTATGGATCTATTTTGTTATGTGCAGAGAAAACATAGTAAGTAATCTTTTCCACATAATTTTTAAAAAATAATATCATAAGTATGGATTAGGATGGACTGTAAATTCTTAGGACATTTACTTACAGATGGAGAGGAATGGGGTTCTTCTTAACTATTCCTTCAATAGCTTGACATTTTCTATAAATGTTAACTACTTCTGAGTTTTATTGTCTTGCTTTTGCTAGTACAACAAAATTTCAACCTTAACATCCAATTCTGTGATTCTTCTGATTTTTTTATACTCTTGTGATTCAGTAGGTTTGACAATAAAGAGCTTTCACTTTAACTTCTGAAATTCAGAATGCTCTAAGCACTAAAATAGTTTCAGAGCTCATTTAGAAGCCAAATTTGACCCAAAGTGAAGTGAATTTTGTAGTCTTCTTATACTGTATTTAATATAAACATATGTTTGTTTTGTTTAAAAATAATGTATTATCCTGCAACTTGCTAGAACTACAAAATGTATCCTTTATGCATTCTAAAAACTCCCTAAAGTCTGAAAAAAATCTTTATTTTACAATCTGGTACTAAAATTTTGATAATAGTTTATGGAACTCTTGGTTACTTCCCCCTTCATGGATCACAGCCTCGTCATGGCAAAGGCCTTCTGCAACTCAGTGAAGCTATGAACCATACCATGTAGGGCCACCCAAGATGGACAGGTCATAGTAGAGAATTCTGACAAAATATGGTCCACTGACAGAAAGCAAAGAGAAACTAAAGAGCCTCTTGATGAGGGTTAAAAAGAGAGTGAAAAAGCTGACTTAAAATTTAACTTTCAAAAACTAAGATCTTGGCATCCCATGCCATCACTTAATGGCATACAGAAGGAGGAAAACTAGAACCAGTGACAGATTTTATTTCCTTGGGATCCAAAATCACTGCAGACAGTGATTGCAGTCATAAAATTAAAAGATGCTTGTTCTTTGGAAGGAAAGCTATGACAAAATTATATAGTGTATGAAAATGCAGAAACATCACTTCACTGAAAAAGGTCCATATAGTCAAAGCTACGGTTTTTCTAGTGGTCGTGTACAGATATCAGAGTTGAACCATAAAGCAGGCTGAGCACTGAAGAAATTGATGCTTTTGAACCATGGTGCTGGAGAAGACTCTTGAGAGTTCCCTCAGACTGCAAGAAGATCAAATCCATTCATCCTAAAGGAAATCAATCTTGAATATTCATTGGAAGTATTGTTGTTGAAGCTGAAGCTCCAATACTTTGGCCACCTTATGTGAAGAGCAGATTCATTGGAAAAGATGCTGAACTTGGGGAAGACTGAAGGCAGTAGGAGAAGGCGACAACAGAGGATGAGATAAATGGATAACACCACCAACTTAACGGACATGAATCTGGGCAAACTCTGGAAGATAGAGAAAGACAGGGAAGTCTGGCATGCTGTCATCCATGGAGTCACAAAATATCACACATGACTTAGCAACTGAACAATATTGTTTGTTGGTTTTTACTTCTGTGATTGCTTAAGCTAAAATTTAATCTTTCATCTGTTATTTATTTTACTTCTTTTTCTGATTAAACTTTATCTGTGTGTCTCAGTGGAATCCTTTTCTGAAACAATTCTCTGATGTCTGAGCCCCTGCCCCTGAATGCATTAGCTATTGCTGTATTACTAACATGGAATTCTCGGTGGGGTGGAGGGGGGCAGTGGCAGTGGGGTAAAGCAGAAGTCTTTTATTATCATTTGCATATCTGTAAATTGATTGGGTGTTCAGCAGATTTAACATGGTCTCTGCTTCTCACTGTAGCTCTGTAAGTAAGATGAGGAGGCCCAGATTCTGCCTGCAGTGTATGAAACAACTCAGTTCCCTGGTCCTTCATCTTCCTTGAGGAAACTGCAGGAAGATCTCCTATGGTCGTCTCAGGTTGATGAAGAGGTGCAAAAAGCAAAGACTTACAGCTAACCTAGAGGTATGCAGGAAGCAGCCATAAGGAGATTAAAGTAGATATGACAGCAGCACATGATTGAGTCTGATTTATTTTTAAATATTAAATTTCTGCTTTTGTGTTCCATCCCATATATCCTTATATCTCTTGGAGTGTACAGGAGCTTATAATGGCTTAGACGGCCACTGGTTATAGGAAAATAAGCAATGAAAATTAGCACATAAAATAACAAACTGAATAGCATACACACTAAGTTGCTTCAGTTTAGTTCAGTTCAGTCGCTCATCGTGTCCAACTCTTTGCGATCCCATGAATCACAGCACCCCAGGCCTCCCTGTCCATCACCAACACCCAGAGCTCCCTCAGAATCACATTCATTGAGTCAGTAATGCCATCCAGCCATCTCATCTTCTGTCGTCCCCTTCTCCTCCTGACTCCAATCCCTCCCAGCATCAGAGTCTTTCCCAATGAGTCAACTCTTCGCATGAGGTGGCCAAAGTACTGGAGCTTCAGCTTTAGCATCATTCCTTCCAAAGAAATCCCAGGGTTGATCTTCAGAATGGACTGGTTGGATCTCCTTGCTGTCCAAGGGACTCTCAAGAGTCTTCTCCAACAACACAGTTCAAAAGCATCAATTCTTTGGCGCTCAGCCTCTTCACATTCCAACTCTTACATCCATACATAACCACAGGAAAAACCATAGCCTTGACTAGCTGGACCTTAGTCGGCAAAGTAATGCCTCTGCTTTTGAATATGCTATCTAGGTTGGTCATAACTTTTCTTCCAAGGACTAAGCGTCTTTTAATTTCATGGCTGCAGTCACCATCTGCAGTGATTTTGGGGCCCCCCAAAATAAAGTCGAACATTGTTTCCACTGTTTCTCCATCTATTTCCCATGAAGTGATGGGACCAGATGCCATGATCTTTGTTTTCTGAATATTAAGCTTTAAGCCAACTTTTTCACTCTCCTCTTTCATTTCCATCAAGAAGCTTTCAATTCCTCTTCACTTTCTCTTATAAGGGTGGTGTCATCTGCATATCTGAGGTTATTGATTTCTCCCAGCAACCTTTATTCCAGCTTGTGTTTCTTCCAGTCCAGCGTTTCTCATGATGTAATCTGTATATAAGTTAAATAAGCAAGGTGACATTATACAGTGACAATAAGTTGCTTCAGTCCTGTCCAACTCTGTGTGATGCTATGGACTGTAGCCTGTCAGGCTTGTCTGTCCATGGGAATCTCCAGGCAAAAATACTGAAGTGGGTTGCCATTCCCTACTCCAAGGGATTTTCCTGACCCAGGAATCAAAGCCACATCTTTTATGTGTGCTGAATTGGCAGGGAGTTCTTTACTACTAGAACTACCTGGGAAGCCCCCAAATCAATGTTGCCCTATTATAATCAATCCCCACTATTGGAAATAAAGACATAATGAGATTTTCTCTATCTAAGACATACTTTCCAATGTGACCATTGTAAATACTTCTCCCAAGTTTACACAATGGAAATTTATTTTTCATTAAAATTCTTCCAAGTAAGCAACAAGTATTGATTGCATTCTGAGGTTCAGTTTCATGTATCATACCCAAATTACATATTAGAACACAGTCATTGAGCATATATATATATATATATCTTNGTAAATACTTCTCCCAAGTTTACACAATGGAAATTTATTTTTCATTAAAATTCTTCCAAGTAAGCAACAAGTATTGATTGCATTCTGAGGTTCAGTTTCATGTATCATACCCAAATTACATATTAGAACACAGTCATTGAGCATATATATATATATATATCTTTATTTTAAATATCCCATTGTTTCCCTCTATTTTAAATGCATTTCAATACTTTATTTGCTTAAAGGCTACTCAAAGATTTGCAATTTTTCACAGTCCTATGAAATTCAATATTTGCATTTGGAAGTACAAAGTAATAAACATTTTCAATTAGAATTATTCAGAAACTGTNGAGAAGGGAAAGGCTACCCACTCCAGTATTCTGGCCTGGAGAATCCCATGGACAGAGGAGCCTGGAGGGCTACAGTCCATGGGGTCTCAAAGAGTCAGACATGACTGAGCGACTTTCACTTTCACTTTACCTTTAGAAGCCATTAGAATTCTTATTCTAATAATTAAATAAGGGTTATATCTTGGGAGCACTGGTGGTTTTGTTCTTATCTTTGTGTTTTGTCTGACAGCACAAAAGGCAAAAATTACTTTCCCTAGGTTGTTTATACTTGGAGGTTATGAAAGGACTTTTTCATGGGAATTTAATAATCATTATGCAGTTGCTCACATCTGCTTATAACTGTGCCTGTAAAATGAAATGATACTTCTTGTGCATATGAACAATCCTTTTTATATCTTTTTCAGGGCCTAAGCTAATGGATTTCACTTATCATGCTAATCTAGACCATAAATGTAAGAAAGATACTTTAATTGGTAGGATAAAGAATGTAGAAGATAAGTCATGGAAAAAAATACGTCCAAGACCGACAAAAACAAATTATGAAGGACCTTATTATATATGTAAAGGTATGTGCTATAATTACTTAATTGGTGTACCATGGCCTAAGTGAGAAACAATTTGCTACTTTTATTGCAATAGTCCCAGTATTACTGTTACTAAAAATGTTTAGATTTAACAGCAAATTCCTTGGTTTGAAGGATTAGTATTTTTTTGTATTACTTTTACCTTTGCTTTTAATTTGCTGTCTAGTGGGGGTTTAATAGTTATTTATTTCAATAGGGGTTTCACCAGGTTTTAAACAGAAAACTGTCTCAAACTTTGGATTCTCTGACATAGTCTAAGCAGAATCAGAACACTGAACTAAGGCTTTGATAATATCACTCTTTTAATATATTTTTGAGAGAAACATTGTATTTCATTTTGTCAGACCACGCCACCTAAATGAGCTTTCAGTCAATTAAGTTGCTCATGCACGTTCTGCTACCCCATGGACTGCAGCACGCTAGGCTTCCCTGCCCATCACCAACTCCTGGAGTTTGCTCACACTCATGTCCATTGAGTTGGTAATGCCATCCAACCATCCCAACCGCTCTTGTCCACTTTTCCTTCTGCCTTCAATCCTTTCCAGCATCAGGGTCTTTTCCAGTGAGTTGGTTCTTCACATCAGGTGGCCAAAGTATTGGAGCTTCAGCTTCAGCATCATTCCTTCCAATGAATATTCAGGAAATGAGCTTTGAATGTCCATAAATGACAGAATGGGAAAGACTAGAGATCTCTTCAAGAAACTTAGAGATACCAAGGGAACATTTCATGCAAAGATGGACTCAATAAAGGACAGAAATGGTAGGGACCTAACAGAAGTAGAAGATATTAAGAAGAGGTGGCAAGAATACACAGAAGAACTGTACAAAAAAGATCTTCATGACCCAGATAATCACGATGGTGTGATCACTCACCTAGAGCTAGACATCCTGGAATGTGTGGACCTCAGGAAGCATCACTATGAACAAAGCTACTGGAGGTGATGGCATTCCAGTAGAGCTCTTTCAAATCCTGAAAGATGATGCTATGAAAGTGCGGCACTCAATATGCCAGCAAAAGTGGAAAACTCAGCAGTGGCCACAGGACTGGAAAAGGTCAGTTTTCATTCCAATCCCAAAGAAAGGCAGTGCCAAAGAGTGCTCACACAATTGCACTCATCTCACATGCTAGTAAAGTCATGCTCAAAATTCTCCAAGCCAGGCTTCAGCAGTAGGTAAATCATGAACTTCCAGATGTTCAAGCTGGTTTTAGAAAAGGCAGAGGAACCAGAGATCAAATTGCCAACATCCTCTGGATCATGGAAAAAGCAAGAGAGTTCTAGAAAAAACATCTATTTCTGCTTTCTTGACTATGCCAAAGCCTTTGACTGTGTGGATCACAATAAACTGTGGAATATTCTGAAAGAGATGGGAATACCAGACCACCTGACCTGCCTCTTGAGAAATCTGTATGTAGGTCAGGAAGCAACAGTTAGAACTGGACATGAAACAACAGACTGGTTCCAAATAGGAAAAGGAGTACATTAAGGCTATATATTGTCACCCTGCTTATTTAACTTCTATGCAGAGTACATCATGAGAAACACTGGGCTGGAAGAAGCACAAGCTGGAATCAGGATTGCCGGGAGAAATATCAATAACCTCAGATATGCAGATGACACCACCCTTATGGCAGAAAGTGAAGAAGA
>SJYW01051907.1:46588-78815 GCA_006410735.1 Raphicerus campestris
GCTTGGAGAATTTTGAGCATTACTTTACTAGCATGTTAGATGAGTGCAATTGTGCGGTAGTTTGAGCATTCTTTGGCATTGCCTTTCTTTGGGATTGGAATGAAAACTGACCTTTTCCAGTCCTGTGGCCACTGCTGAGTTTTCCAGATTTGCTGGCATATTGAGTGCAGCACATTCACAGCATCATCTTTTAGGATTTGGAACAACTCTACTGGAATTCCATCACCTCCACTGGCTTTGTTCATAGTGATGCTTTCTAAGGCCCACTTGACTTCACATTCCAAGATGTCTGTCGCTAGATTAGTGATCACATCATCATGATTATCTGAGTCATGAAGATCTTTTTTGTACAGTTCTTCCTTGTATTTCTGCAACCTCTTCTTAATACTTTCTGCTTCTGTTAGGTCCATACCATTTTGTCCTTTATCAAGCCCATCTTTGCATGAAATGTTCCCTTGTTATCTCTAATTTTCTTCAAGAGATCTCTGTTGTTTTCCTCGATTTCTTTGCATTGATCGCTGAAGAAGGTTTTCTTATCTCTTCTTGCTATTCTTTGGAACTCTGCATTCAGATACTTACATCTTTCCTTTTCTCTTTTGCTTTTCGCCTCTCTTCTTTTCAAAGCTATTTGTAAGGCCTCCTCAGATAGCCATTTTGCTTTTTTGCATTTCTTCTCCATGAGGATGGTCTTAAAACCTGTTTCCTGTACAATGTCACGAACCTCATTCTATAGTTCATCAGGCACTGTATCTATCAGATCTAGGCCCTTAAATCCATTTCTCACTTCCACTGTATAATCATAAGGGATTTGATTTAGGTCATACCTGAATGGTCTAGCTGTTTTCCCTACTTTCTTCAATTTCAGTCTGAATTTGGTAATAAGGAGGTCATGATCTGAGCCACAGTCAGCTCCTGGTCTTGATTTTGTTGACTGTATAGAGCTTCTCCATCTTTGGCTGCAAAGAATATAATCAATCTGATTTTTGTGTTGACCATCTGGTGATGTCTATGTGTAGAGTCTTCTCTTGTGTTGTTGGAAGAGAGTGTTTGCTATGACCAGTGCATTTTCTTGGTAAAACTCTATTAGTCCTTGCCCTTATTCATTCCGCATTCCAAGGCCAAATTTGCTTATTATTCCAGGTGTTTCTTGACTTCCTACTTTTGCATTCCATTCCCTCATTTTGAAAAGTACATCTTTTGGGGTGTTAGGTCTAAAAAGTCTTGTAGGTCTTCATAAAATCATTCAACTTCAGCTTCTTCAGTGTTACTGTTTGAGGCATAGCCTTGGATAACTGTGATACTGAATGGTTTACCTTGGAGACGAACAGAGATTATTCTGTCATTTTTGAGATTGCATCCAAGTACTGCATTTCGGACTCTTTTGTTAACCATGATGGCTACTACATTTCTTCTGAGGGATTCCTGCCCTCAGTAGTAGATATAATGGTCATCTGAGTTAAATTCACCCATTCCAGTCCATTTTAGTTCGCTGATTCCTAGAATGTCGACGTTCACCCTTGCCATCTCTTGTTTGACCACTTCCAATTTGCCTTGATTCATGGACCTGACATTCCAGGTTCCTATGCAATATTGCTCTTTACAACACTGGATCTTGCTTCTATCACCAGTCACATCCACAACTGGGTATTGTTTTTGCTTTGGCCCCATACCTTCATTCTTTCTGGAGTTATTTCTCTGCTGATCTCCAGTAGCATATTGGGAACCTAGTGACCTGGGGAGTTCCTCATTTGGTGTCCTATAATTTTGCCTTTTCATATTGTTCATGGGGTTCTCAAGCCAAGAATACTGAAGTGGCTTGCCATTTCCTTCTCCCGTGGCCCACGTTCTGTCAGACCTCTCCACTATGACCTGCCCATATTGGGTTGCCCCGCAGGCATGGCTTGGTTTCATTGCATTAGACAAGGCTGTGGTACTAGTGTGATTAGATTGACTAGTTTTCTGTGAGTATGGTTTCAGTGTGTCTGCCCTCGGATGCCCTCTTGCTACACCTACCATCTTACTTGGGTTTCTCTTACTTTGGGCATGGGGTATCTCTTCACGGCTGTGCCAGCAAAGCACAGCCACTGGTCCTTACCTTGGATGAGGGGTATCTCCTTACCACCGCTGGTCCTGACCTTCAACGTGGGATAGCTCCTCTAGGCCCTCCTGCGCCTGTGCAGCCACTGCTCCTTGGGTTGCTCCTCCTGGCCACCAACCCTGGCGTTGGGCTTGAGGTGGCTCCTCAGAGTCACCGCCCCTGGCCTCAGGCGCCAGTTGACTCCTCCCAGCTGCCGACCCTGGCCTCAGGCTCAGGGTTTCTCCTCAAGGTCACTGTCCCTGGCCTCAGGTGCAAAGTGGCTTCTCCTGGCCACCCCTGACCTTGGTCGTGGGGTGTTCTTCCCAGCTGCCACTGACCTCGGACGCAGGGTAGCTCCTCTCAGCTGCGCTTAGTGCGCCAGCTCTCGCAGCCGCCTGCACTTAATTATTTAGTATGAAAAAATCTGCAATAGGTTTCAAGTGATGGAAGAATTAGTTTTTCAGTTTTGAAAATTGAAGTTTCATTTCAATTCATACGGTTTCAAAATCTGTATTTCTTTAAATGAAATTCCCAAAATTATCAACTGGAGCATTTGTTAAAAGTGGAGATACCCACTCTCTTCTCTAGCTTTCTGAGAGGGAATTCTAATTCCCTCGGGTTCCCTGGAAACTGGGGTTCTTCAGTGTCTTGAGTAATTTAGTGGTTCTTAATTGAATTAATGCTATAGGGCTCTGGAAGCTACATAATTCAAACTGTTTTTGCTTAAAGCTACACATTTGCTAGGTGTAATAAGTGTACTTTTGTTGTTTCAAATAAAACATATGCTAATTAAATTAAAGAAAGACTGCATAATGATTTTTTTATGAAAATTACCTTTCTCCAAACATATTTATAATTGTAATAATAATTAAATGAGAGTTAAAGTTAAGTAATCAATTCTGCCATCATAATACATAATACAGCTGTGTCTACAAAACATCAATCATTCAGAGGAATTTTGCTTATTTGACAGCAATTCATCCAAATTTGGTTAAACCATAAAGATGTTAAGAAGAACTATGTAAATAAAGAAACTTCTTTTTATCTTATTTTTTTTTTACTTTTTATAGATCTTTATAGCAAAATTTGAGAATGAAAACTCACTGAAGTTCAGTAATTAAATTGAAACCTCTGATAATTTTTTTTTATGTAAAATTATAACGTTAACTCAGAAAAGGCATCAAGTGTTCAGCTCTCTGATTTGGAACAGTAGATAAGATTAAAAATGTTACTGAAGTAATTGAGCTGATACTTTTCCATCTGGGGCACATGGATTAGTGATTTCTACAAAATGGCCAAATGATTAAGAACAAGTGTATAAAGAAAATGTCAAGAAAATGGGGTTAACCTACAGTATAGCCCTAAGGGACAGCTATAAATAATGGTTTCTGCTGCTCAGTTAATTACAGTGAAACATAATCATCAATTTTTGTTTTTACCATCTTTTCAGGAGAAAATCAAAAGCAATCCTTTTCCTCTTAATTCCCCTCCTTATTTTCTTTTCTACTTGAAACAGAAAAAAAAAAATGATATCAGAAAGTCTTTAATAATCGTCACATATGACATTCAAGTTTTATTATGATTTTTGGGGGGGTTGCCAATGTTATTGCAGTGTGGATATTATGCATTCTAATCCCTTTTTACTAGAAACACAGAATAAAATACTTCTAAGTTAAAGAAAAAATATCCATATTAATCTTAGTCAAACAACTTATATAAAATTAAAGGGGCTATTTTCTGGTATGAATTGTAATTGAATGAATATTCTCTTTTTCTTTTTTTGTCCTCAGGAACTTCCTTTTTTCCTTAAATGAAGTCCACCTCCTGAGTCCAAGCCTACTGAAATTCTGCAACAAAAATTGACTGCCAGTGAAACGCACAAACAGAGGCAATGGAGCTCAGGGAATGTATTTAAGTTCACAAGACATCTCTGATCCTTCAGTAAGGACTCAGTGACCTGGGAATTTGGTTTCTCTCATGTTTTGCTTGAGCATTTTGCAGGTGGAACAGTGGTGAAGAATCTGCCTGCCAATCCAGAAGACACGGATTTGATGCTGGGTCAGAAAAATCCCCTGGAGGAGGAAATGGCAACCCGCTCCAGTATTCTTGCCTGGGAAATCCCATGGACAGANGAATGTATTTAAGTTTACAAGACATCTCTGATCCTTCAGTAAGGACTCAGTTACCTGGGAATTTGGTTTCTCTCATGTTTTGCTTGAGCATTTTGCAGGTGGAGCAGTGGTGAAGAATCTGCCTGCCAATCCAGAAGACACGGATTCGATGCTGGGTCAGAAAAATCCCCTGGAGGAGGAAATGGCAACCCGCTCCAGTATTCTTGCCTGGGAAATCCCATGGACAGAGGACCCTGGTGGGGCTATACTGTTCCTGGGGCTGCATAGAGTTGGATATTACTGAGGGACTGGGCACACACTCATTTTTTGCTTGCTCTATAGAAGCTTAATATGAGATACTAAGTAAAGAGAAATTGAGATGTAACTAAAGAAGTTTATTAACTTTTGAGATATCTCTTTTTTTCTGTAATTTATTTTTTGAAAAGATACACTAGTATTCACTGTGCTGTTTTCATATGGCTTCTAAGGTAAAAAACTGAACAATGCACTGAAATTAAGCAGTCTAGAGACTTCAGAACTAGAATATCTTGTCTTACAATAGTTATGTGTTAGGATGTGACAAAAATAACTAATCTGAGATAAAGGTCACCTAAAATACACATCTTCTCAGATGCATAATGATAAGAGAAGGAGAGCCTTGTCAAACATGTGATGCCTTATGTTCTTATTGGAAAAACTGGGATGTGCTGGAGTTGTAAATAACAGTTTGGCACAAAATCTTAAAGAGTCCAACTCACTTCTTTCGAAAATCAGCACAGACTAGAAAGGTGACTTTAACAACTTTAAAATATCTTTTGTGTTAAAATTCATCATGTTAAAATTTTTTTAGTTCCTACTTTACATAATGATTAACAGAAATAGTCTCAGCACAATTAATTGGAAGACTTTCTTCCTTTAAAAGCAGTAAACATCAGCTGGAAGTCTAACAATTGGGCTACAGCAGCTTTCAAAAGGAAAATGATAAACAACTGAGACTTGGGGGCCAGCTGCAAAGACAAAGTGAATTTACTGGCAGCAAGTTGAGTCCAAGACTGGCTGTGAATGTGAGGAGCATAATGTGTCCTATGAGCATACTCAGCACTCATGGCAGATGCATTTCACGCTCTAGGACTCATCCCCTTCCCTTTTGTACCTAACAAGCAAGTGACTGAAAGAATTTTATAGTATGGAAAACTCTTAAAGGAAGGAAGGAATTAAAGGAAGGAAGGGAGGAAGGAAGGAAGGAAAGGAAGAAGAAAAGGGAACATGAGTGATTGACCACTACAGTCCCAATTATTTCTCCAGAAGAATAAATAAATAAATAAATAAACAAATGGGTTTACTTGGGATCAGCAAAGAAATGGAATTCAGGGTCTACATGCATGGCAAGCCATATGCCATTCTCCAGTGAGGTAAAGAGAAGAATGCTTGTAGAGAAGGCAAAAGGAAGTTGGGAGGGCATAGTAAACAAAGACTGCATTGAAGAGTTGAGAGTTTGAAGCATAGTAGATTTTCAATGGCTGAATTGGAGCAATATCATCAGCTGAATTCCTGGCAGGAATGAAGGGTCTTCTTCCTTTGGGGCTCTGCTACTGTATTAGGGAGCACTTCTCAGGTGGGGCTAACAGTAAAGAACCCACCTGTCAATACAGGAAATGTAAGACTTGGATTCAATCCCTGGATCGGGAAGATCTCCTGGAGGAGGGCATGGCAACCTACTCCAGTATTCTTGCCTAGAGAATCCCTAGGACAGAGCAGCCTGGAAGGCTGCAGTCCATAGGGTCACACAGAGTCTGACATGACTGAAGTGACTTAGTATACAGGCATTGTCTTAGGGTGTGAGAACTCCCTCTCCTGGCCTCTTGACTCTATTTTACTTGGCATTTCTGTTTATTAATTTTTGCAAAAGAAAGGGAGAATGCAAGAAGGAAAGGAAGGAAAGACAGATGTCATGTGTGTGTGTTAGTTGCTTAGTCATGTCCGACTCTTTGCAACCCCATAGACTGTAGCCCACCAGGCCCCTCCATCCATGGGATTCTCCAGGCAAGAACACTGGAGTGGGTTGTCATTTCCTTCTCCAAAAGGAACTATAGAAACAAAGAAAGTGAAGTCGCTCAGCTGTGTCTGACTCTTTGTGACCCCATGGGCTGTAGCCTACCAGGCTCCTCCATCCATGGAATTTTCCAGGCAAGAGTACAGGAGTGGGTTGCCATTTCCTTTTCCAACAGATGTCATAATTAAGCAATGTCCTGTGGCATAGACTTGAGTTGGGACTCTGGAGTTATAAACTCTTTGACCCAAGGATAAGCCACTTAATTATTTTGTAAAGTTTCTTATTTTAAATGAGGCTGGCTGAATATCTATACATTTTAAAAATTTGAACATTCTTTACCATCCTTCAGTTCTACTCCCAATACTTTCCCTGTCTTGCTATCTAGGCTCAAAGATGAGAGACTAATCCTCTTTAGATGTTGCTTTCTTCTTCTGTAATCAAGGGTTGAGTAACCAGTTATCAAGACTTTCATATCATCAGAATCACTTGCAGTACTGATTAGAAATACTGAGTCCTTGACCCAAGGCTACTTTGAAACAGTATTTGGAAAGTCAGGAAAAGCTTGTGATTCAACTTTTTCTTCGGATACAAATTCCAGTCTCCACATGGCAACATTAGAAACCCGGCAGAAGAGTTGCTCATTTTAACCATGTATTTGTGATATTCACCTCAAATCTATTCAATCCTGATCTCCTAAAGTGATACCAATGGTTTATCTTTAACAAATACTACAAATAATTTCAAGGGGGATTAAGGAATAGAAAACACTTGGTTTGATGTCTTCTTAGTTATAATCATGGCAAAAATATAATTTCCAGAGTACTCAATGTTGTGATATTTTGGAGTGGTATTTGTCTTTAGCAAATAAGGGTGATGCTCTCAGAGATTTTAAGTGGTTGAGCTGGGCCAACACCAGATGCTCATAAAATTGATCTTTTCCTCCTTCTCTGCTGTTTGTAGATGAGACAGTTAAGGTGGGGAGAAAGAAAAAAATAATGCTTGAAATTATTGAGGCGATTAGATGGTCATTATTATAGTGTCAAATAGCAATATTTCTGGTTATTCTTCTGGAACATAGTAGGATTGCCTTTTTCTGGACGAAATTAGGTAGGGCCACATGATTTGCTTTAGACAAACTAATCAGAAATGGCATGAGTGTGTGTGTATGTGTGTGTGTGTGTGTGTGTGTTTTGTACTGAGATTTCAGGAGTCAGTATTCTTTTCTCTTCTTTTATTTGGCCTTTTTTTTTTTTTTTTTTGAGACTTTTAGGATCTTGGTAGCTTTACTAGGGATAGAAGCTGGGCCCCATAAGTGTAAGTGCAAAGTCCTAACCACTGGACTGCCTGGGAGTCCCCAAGTGTTCTTTTCAATTCTAATTGTTAACAAGATGACAAGCCAAAGCTAATACTTACTGTTGTCTTTACCACATATAGTAACTGTGGGCTTCTCTAGAGGAAAAATGCCTCATACAAACTCAAAATTTTTGAACCTCAGCTCTCTGGTACCATGTCTGATAATATCTGAGTGGACTTAAATCATCATGCACATGTTGATGTTTGGCAGTTTCGCTGTATGAAGTCAGAAAAATGCACAAATATACTCACAGAAAGAATGTATTTATAAAGTGCCACCAGATATTCTTGCTTTGTCCAGAGTAAGCATGAAATAGAATATGGGTTTTCTTCTCTGTTATTTATTCATTAATTCCATAATATTTATTAAGTGTTGCATCTTTCAGCTTCTTGAACTCGTTGCTGAACTAAAGACTCCTTGCCTCAGGGAGCTTATGTTCTAGTGGAAGGAGACATCCAATAAATAGTAAGTTTAATAAATAAGTAAATTGTGTGGCATGTTGCAATTGACAAGTGCCATTAAAAAAATGGGAAAGGTGGAGCAGAATGAGGGGGAAAGAGTAGCATGATCTGTAGTTGAGAGCAAGTAGCAGCATTAAATTATTAGTTTAGGTAGATTCCTTCGAGAAAGGGTGATCTGAGAAAAGACAAAAAGGAGCTGAGGGAATTAGGTGAGCACAAGTCTTTTAGAAATAGTGTTCCAAACAGAAAGGGCATCTAAAACAGATGCCCTACAGTATTCTGCATTTCTGATCAGTAGATTAGCAAAAGATAAGGTCAGGGAATTAACAGTGGGTCTTAAGGCCCTTGTATGAAGTGTATTTCTTACTTTGAAATGAGAATTTATTGCAAACTTTTAAACAGAAAAATGACATGATCTGACTTAAATGTTTGAAGAACTAATGGCAGGTTTCAAAATAATATGAAATATAGAAGGAAAGGGAAGGAGCAGGGAGACCATTTGTCATGCAATTGCAGCGATGCAGACAAGAGATTTTGGTGGCTCAGGACAAGAAGGTAATGGTGGACCAGGGTTAGGCAAGTCTCACTTTCCTTCCTTGATGCCTTGGAAGAAAAAATGAAAGATGAGAAAAGTAATCACCGATATGCAACCCATATTTTTTATAATAAAAATGTTTTTGATCTGAAAAGCTTTAGAGAAAAATAAAACACCTATTAGTCCACCTGTGTGATAAACTATTCCAGAATCAAATGAAGTATTGTATACCACTATTCAATGACAGTCCCCTANTCCATATTTTTTACAATAAAAATGTTTTTGATATGAAAAGCTTTAGAGAAAAATAAAACACCTATTAGTCCACCTGTGTGATAAACTATTCCAGAATCAAATGAAGTATACCACTATTCAATGACAGTCCCCTACCACTGCACCTAGAAGAAACCATTTTGATATATACAAAGGCATCCATAAACCATACATAAGGTTAATTCATCTATTTTTAGATTTTATATGTGATACCCTACTACATAGTAAGTAGATAAATATTAGATATCATTTAAAAAAAATTTTTTTGAGAATTGCCCATGTTTTTAATGCAACTCTAGTTCTTTTGTTTTAGTTACACTCTTTTATTCCATTGTATGAATATCATGTATCGATTTTGGTGATAATGGAATTTTAGAAAATGTCACTGGACTTCAAGGAAATGAGCATTAAAATAGTAAAACCACAATACATCCTTGGTAACACGTTTTGTGAAATGTTTACAAAATTAAAATATTTAAAATTTAGCAATAATTAAAATCTAGCAATACTAAGCAGAGCATTAAGTTATGGTAATTATCAAAACTATTGGGTAGAAATTTTAAAGTGGTACCACTCCTTAAGGCCAAACTTTGTATAATTTATAAAATCAAAGATTTACATACTATAACTCTCTCTCTCTCTCTCTCTCTTGCTCTATTTGGTTTTATATAGTACCAACATTTTAAAATTCAACAAATCCAAATTATTCCCTGTACTCAAACTGTGACAGATTATTCAATCAAACCAGTGACAGAACAGGTCATAGGGTATACACATGATGCACATGCTCTAAAACCAGCTTTGGGGCAGGGCTAACAGTGCTGTGGTGCCAGGATGTCTAGTAGTATTCATTCAAACTCAAGATAGAAATACCATATCACCTGCAGCCTCACTCCTGGCCATAGGCCCAAAGAAAACAATAGTTTGAAAAGATATGTGCACCCCAGTGTTCATTACAGCACTATTTACAAATTGATAGAACATGAAAGGAAACTAAATGTGTTCCAACAGAGGAATGGATACTAAAGATGTGACACATATACACAGTGGAATACTACTCAGCCATCAAAAGGAACAAAATAATGCCATGCCATTTGTAGTTTCATATTATTTTGAAATCTGCTATTAGCTCTTCAAACATTTAAGCCAGATCATGTCATTTTTCTGTTTAAAAGTTTGCAATCAACTCCCCAAATGGATTGTCATAATGAGTGAAGTAAGTCAGACAGAAAGACAAATATCATGTGATCTTATTTACAAAACTGAAGTAGAATTACAGACATGGAAAACAAACTTAGATTACAGGGGAAAAGTGGGGTGGGTAAACTGGGAGATTGGGACTGACATATAAACATTACTCTATGTAGATAATTAATAAGAACCTGCTGTATAGCACAGGGAACTTTACTCAACATCCTCTAATGGCTTTTATGAGAAAAAAAAAATCTGAGAAAAAAAAAGAGTGACTATATGTATATGCATAGCAGATTCACTATGCTATATACTTGAACCTAACACAACATTGTAAATCAACTATAATCCACTAAACATTAGAAACAAAAGAAAAAAAAAGCCTAATGTGCTGAGATAAAAGATACTTACTTGTTCAAAGTTTCCTTCCTTCAAACTTGAGAGATGGTCAGCTCTGGGACAAGAGACCTTGGCCAGGCCTAGTGCCATTTCCTGTCCCCAGGGAGGTGGTTCACAGGAGTTTCCCTCAAAGAAGGGAGAGATTTGCAGGAGTTACTCTTCCAGTTCTTCCTGCCTCCTACCAGAGCAGAACTCAGCCAACAGCTCCTTAACAGAGGAGCATATGCAGAGAGTGTAGATATGCCTGAGATGGATGGCAAGCTCCCACTGGGCCAGCTGATTCTGATGAGAAAACAAGAGAGCAACAGGATCGGTAAGATGCCCTTCACCAACAAGTATGTGGCAGACCTGCTAGGGGTCATCAGATCTTCAAACTAGGCTTCCAGGAAGTCAGGCAAGGTTTAGTTCAGTTCAGTTCAGTTAAGTCCAGTCACAGTCGTGTCCTACTCTGTGCAACCCCATGAATCGCAGCACACCAGGCCTCCCTGTTCATCACCATCTCCTGGAGTTCACTCAGACTCACGTCCTTTGAGTCACTGATGCCATCCAGCCTTCTCATCCTCTATCGCCCCCTTCTCCTCCTGACTCCAATCCCTCCCAGCATCAAAGTCTTTTCCAATGAGTCAACTCTTCACATGAGATGGCCAAAGCACTGGAGTTTCAGTTTTAGCATCATTCCTTCCAAAGAAATCCCAGGGCTGATCTCCTTCAGAATGGACTGGTTGGATCTCCTTGCAATCCAAGGGACTCTCAAGAGTCTTCTCCAACACCACAGTTCAAAAGCATCAATTCTTCAGTGCTCAGCTTTCTTCACAGTCCAACTCTCACATCCACACATGACCACTGGAAAAACAATAGCCTTGACTAGATGGACCTTTGTTGGCAAAGTAATGTCTCTGCTTTTCAATATGCTATCTAGATTGGTCATAACTTTCCTTCCAAGGAGTAAGCGTCTTTTAATTTCATGGCTGCAGTCACCATCTGCAGTGATTTTGGAGCCCAAAATAATAAAGTCTGACACTGTTTCCCCATCTATTTCCCATGAAGTGATGACTAGCAGATATCTATATCTATCTATCTTTCTATCTGTTTATGTATCTATCTATATACAATTAAACTTTCACTCAGAGGCACATGAAGAAATATACAATATTGTCCACTGAAGATTCTTTGTTATAGCAAACCATTAAAACTCTCCTAAATGTCCTTTGACAGAAGATTCCATCTACAATAACTTTAATGATGGAAACTTAAGATGGAAATATGGACAAAAGCTGTACATCACAGGGAGAAGAAACAGTAAGCAAAGGCATAAAACTAAAGAAAAAAAAAAGAAAAGAGAAAAAAATAGAAACTATCTTGAAAGAATCCATGTCAATTAGAATGTGAGATTTATAAGGGATATAATGTGTGCTATATCTGTGAAAGGCTGATTAACATCAAATCATGGAAGGCTTTGCAGAGCATGGCAAAAAAAATGCATGCTTTTGTATATGGAGTTGTTTTGTTATTCAGTCACTAAGTCATTTCCAACTCTTTGCGAGACTATGGAATGCAGTAAGGCAGGCTTACCTGTCTTTCATCATCTCCTGGAGTTTGCTCAAACCCATGTCTATTAAGTCAGTGATACCATCCAACCATCTCATTCTCTGTCACTCGCTTCTGGTCATGCAATATATGGAGTTCAGTTCAGTTCAGTCACACTGCCGTGTCTGAATCACTGAGACCCCATGAACCACAGCACGCCAGGCCTCCCTGTCCATCACCAACTCACTGAGTTCACACAAACTCATGTCCATTGAGTCAGTGATGCCATCGAACAATCTCATTCTCTGTCATCCCTTTCTCCTCCTAACCTCAATCTTTCCCAGCATCAGGGTCTTTTCAAGTGAGTCAGCTCTTCACTTCAAGTGGTCAAAGTACTGGAGTTTCAGCTTCAACATCAGTCCTACCAATGAATACCCAGGATTGATCTCCTTTAGTATGGACTGGTTGGATCTCCTTGCAGTCCAGGGGACTCTCAAGAGTCTTCTCCAGCACCACAGTTCAAAAGCATCAATTCTTTGATGCTCAGCTTTCTTTATAGTCCAAGTCTCCACTGGACTTGGACTGGAAAAACCATAGCCTTAACTAGATGGACTTTTGTTGACAAAGTAATGTCTTTGCTTTTCAATATGCTGTCTAGTTTGGTCATAAACTTTCCTTCCAAGGAGTAAGCGTCTGTTAATTTAATGGCTACAGTCACCATCTGCAGTGATTTTGGAACCCAGGAAAATAAAGTCAGCCAGTTTCCACGGTTTCCTCATCTATTTCCCATGAAGTGATGGGACCGGATGCCATGATCTTAGTTTTCTGAATTTTGAGTTTTAAGTCAACTTTTTCTCTCCTTTTTCACTTTCGTCAAGAGGCTCTTTAGTTCTTCTCTTTCTGCCATAAAGGTGGTGTCATTTGCATATCTGAGGTTATTGCTATTTCTCCCGGCAATCTTGTTACCAGCTTTTGCTCCCTCCAGCCCACTGTTTCTCATGACATATACTGCATATCAGTTTAATAAGCATGGTGACAATATACAGCCTTGACGTACTCCTTTTCCTATTTGAAATCAGCCTGTTGTTTCATGTNATGAGATGGCTGGATGGCATCACTGACTCGATGGACGTGAGTCTGAATAAACTCTGAGAGATGGTGATGAACAGGGAGGCCTGGCATGCTGTGATTCATGTGGTCGCAGAGTCAGACATGACTGAGCTACTGAACTGAACTGAACTTATATATATATAAAAGTAATGAGACTAAAGGTTAACAAATCAATAAAGTCTAATTGAAAGTCAATGTTCTTTATACAACAATTAAATTCAAGTTCCACCAACTTCTAATGTGTTTTATATCACTTTCCTTTTTGTCAAGGTAGAGAAACAGGCCAAAGGAGTAGAACATTCAAATATAGATCTCTTTGACGTAAAACTTTGACACTTCACACCAATGTNGTTCCACCAACTTCTAATGTGTTTTATATCACTTTCCTTTTTGTCAAGGTAGAGAAACAGGCCAAAGGAGTAGAACATTCAAATATAGATCTCTTTGACGTAAAACTTTGACACTTCACACCAATGTCAAAATATATCAATCTAGAGGTGTTTGAAGCCATCTGCACATCTGAGTCCTTTGGTCATGGAGACTAATCTTGCAACATCTCCCTCTTATATTTGAGACTTTGAACAAACACCTTTCCAAATCCATTCCCTTCCCTTACCAAATTTACATTAATACAATGTTGGTTCCACATGCAGATTGCTGAATTTGTTGTTCAGTCACCAAGTTGTGTCTGACTCTTTGCAACCTCACAGACTGCAGCATGCCATGATACTCTGTCCTCCACTATCTCCTGAAGTTTGCTCAAATTCATGTTCATTGAGTTGGTGATGTTGTATACAGATTTCATCCTCTGATACCACCTTCTCCTTTTGTGCTCAATCTTTCCAGCAACAAGGTCTTTTCTAATGAGGGGACTCCACATCAGGTGATCAGGTGGCTGAAGTATTGAAGCTTCCGCTTTAGCATCAGTCCTTCCAATGAATATTCAGGGTTAGTTTTCTTTAGAATCGATTGGTTTGATCTCCTTGCTGCCCAAGGCCCTCTTAAGAATCTTCTCCAGCATCNATGAGGGGACTCCACATCAGGTGATCAGGTGGCTGAAGTATTGAAGCTTCCGCTTTAGCATCAGTCCTTCCAATGAATATTCAGGGTTAGTTTTCTTTAGAATCGATTGGTTTGATCTCCTTGCTGCCCAAGGCCCTCTCAAGAATCTTCTCCAGCATCACAATTTGAAAGCATTTATTTTTCGGTACTCAGCCTTCTTTGTAGTCCAACTCTCACACCCATACATGACTACTGGAAAAACTATAGCTTTAACTATACAGATCTTTGTCAGCAAAACGAGGTCTCTACTTTTTCATACTGTCTAGTTTTTTTATTTTTTTGCATTTTTTGTAATTTTAAATTTAATTTAATTTTTAATATAAATTTATTTATTTTAATTTATCAATAACCAAAAACACAGATGACATTACCCTTATGACAGAAAGGGAAGAAGAACTAAAGAGCCTCTTGATGAAAGTGAATGAGGAGAGTGAAAAAGTTGGCTTAAATCTCATCATTCAGAAAACTAAGATCGTGGCATCCAGTCCCATCGTTTCATGGCAAATAGATGGGAAACAGTGGAAACCGTGGCTGACTTTATTTTCCTGGACTCCAAAATCACTGTGGATGATGATTGTAGCCATGAAATTAAAAGACGTTTACTCCTTGGAAGGAAAGTTATTACCAATCTAGACAGCATATTGAAAAGCAGAGACATTACTTTGTCAACAAAGGTCCGTCTAGTCAAGGCTACAGTTTTTCCAGTAGTCATGTATGAATGTGAGAGTTGGACTATAAAGAAAGCTGAGCACCAAAGAATTGATGCTTTCGAACCGTGGTGCTGGAGAAGACTCTTGAGAGTCCCTTGGACTGCAAGGAGAGCCAACCAGTCCATCCTAAAGGAGATCAGTCCTGGGTATTCATTGAAGGGACTGATGTTGAAGCGAATCTCCAATACTTTGGCCACCTGATGAGAAGAGTTGACTCATTGGAAGAGACCCTGATGCTGGGAAAGATTGAGGGCTGTAGGAGAAGGGGACGACACAGGATGAGATGGCTGGATGGCATCACCAACTCAATGGACATGGGTTTGGATGGACTCCAGGAGTTGGTGATGAACAGGGAGGCCTGGAGTGCTGTGTTTCATGGGGTTGCAAAGAGTTTGATACGACTGAGTAACTGAACTGAACTGAACTGATGGCATGTAGAATCGTTCTGAAGTCTCAAAACAGGACTGATACTCTGCATCTAAGAAAAAGATGTGAAAAAAAGAATTTCTTTGAAACCACTGTTGATGTTATTACCTCTACAAATTAGCATTTAGTACAAGGAACTTGACTGCTCTGTGATCCCAACTGTCCCACACAAATGCTGCTTCGGAGTCAGGAATTTGACCTTTAATATTGTTGTAATACTAACCTTTAAGACAAGTCTACATTGCCTGCTCCGGCAAGAGAATGACTTGACACAGTTTTGTGTTATCATCTGATTGGGGAAACATTAGGCTGCATGCCCACATGCACATGTGTGCATCCACTGTATCAATCTAAAAAATTTTCAGACCTAATATGTATGACATTGCATCAGAATGGAGGTGGGCGGGAGAAATCCTCTTTACATTCAAAAGCTCAGTATCCACTCCACTCAGTAATTGCAATGGGTTTAAGTGGGTTTGCAGTGCTGAATTTTAGAACATCTATGTATTAATGAATTGACACATTTGGATAATTGTAAGATGAAATAAATCCTCCAAAACTTTTTGATTAACTTTAGGAAATAAATTTGAGTGGCAAGTTGGTATATAAGGGTAAAGCTCTTTCTTGTCTCCTGATAGTATTCATAAAAAGGTGAAAATAAAAACTTGGAAAGTGACAATAAAATTTTATTGCTAGAATGAACTTATTGGTATGGAAATAAAAGTCATCTGAAAGTTATTTAAAAGGAAGAAGATTTGAATACCATATCTTCACAAGGACAAGAAAATGCTAAAACCTAACAGAGAGTGTGGGTAACATCCGCAGACCATTTTTGGATAAAATTTAAAATGCAGCCACAGCTATGATACAAAGTTTCATATACCATATTTTAGTTCACACACATCAATATGTTATATGTTAAATTGATACATAATACATTCCTAAATATCTATACCAATACTCATGAAGATAAGAAGATTCACCATTTGCTGAAATATTTTTTCTATTTTTTATTGTAGTAAAATCCACATAGCACTTACTATTTTAAGTACAAAGTTTATTGGCATTAATTACATTCACAGTTATGCAAATAGTCCCTATCCATCTCCAGAACTCAGAACTTTTTTATCCTTCACAATTGAAACTCCCTTTATTAAGCACTAACTCCCATTCTTTTCTCCCTGCAGTCCCTGGAAACCACCATTCTACTTTCCTTCTCTATGAATTTGACTATTCCAGACAACCTCATATAGATGGAATCATACAATAGTTTTCATTTTGTGACTGGCTTATTTCACTTGGCATAATGTGTTCAAAATTCATTCCTGTTGTAGTATGTGTCCTGAGTTGAATTCTCTCTGAGAAAATCCATGCCAATTTTCCTAGAAGCCATGGAAATATTCAAAATAAAAGGTATGCTTCATTCTCAACAAAGCAGCAAGTCACGCTGACATATATATGCTTTCTGAACCTCATATATAACCACTTGTATCATTCTGTCCCTCAATAATTACAAACTATGTATAATAATAATAAGTGCATATATGAAATTGGACTTTCCCGGTGGCTCCCATCTGCAATGCAGGAGATGCAGAAGATACATGTTTTATGCCTGGATGGGGAAGATTCCCAATTATGTCATTAAATGATTTTAAACTGTGTTTAATAAGAATAAGTTAAACTTTTCATAATTAATAATGATAATTTAAAACAATCTCATCTTTGTTGGTCCAACATTTGTACTAATCAACAAAATCTCTTGCTTTTGTATTATATTTTTACTTTCTTTCTCCATTTACAGTTTCCCCAATCATCTCCATATAGCAGCCATAGTAACCTTTCAAAAATAAACTGAATTATGTCACAGACACTATGGAGAACAGTACAGAGGTTTCTCAAGAAATTAAAATAGAACTCCATATGATCCAGCAATTTCATTTCTGGGTATTTCCCCAAAAAATAAGAAAATTACTTTAACAAGTTATGTGCATAGCAATGTTCACCGCAGCACTATTTCTTAGAGCCAAGATGTGGAAACAACCTGCATCCACTGATAGACGAATGGATAAAGAAGTGGACATATATATTTATGTAACTACACTTCTCTCTCTCTCTCGCTCTCTCTCTCTCTCTCTCTCTATATATATATATATATAACCAAATGTTAGTCAAAATAATGAATGAAATCTTGTCATTTGTGAAAACATTCATGCCTAGGGGTTATTATGCTAAGTGAAATAAGTTAGAAAAAATATATATGATCTTGCCTATATATGAAATGTAAAGAAATCAAACAAAAGAACATGATAAGAGACTCATACATATAGAGAAGAAATTGGTAGTTGCCAGAGGAGTGGGCATGAGGGGTGGAGGAAGCAAATAAAGAGGATATAGAGGTACAAACATCCTATATAAAATAAATAAGCTATAAGGATGTAATATACATCATAAGGAACATGGTCTATAATATTATAATAAGTCTGTATGGGCACACATGGTTACTAGACTTATAATGGTGATCATTTTACAATGTATGCAAATGTCAAATCAGGTACTATACATGAAACTAACAAAATATTGTATGTCAACTATACTCCAATTTAAAAAAAAGAATGATTTTATCCATTAACTTAATATCTAACTGCACCTATATCCTCTTGGAATAACACAGAACTTCTTACCTTGATCTTCAGAGCTCTATATGAACTAGCATCTTCTCCCCTCCCCAAATTTATCTCTTGACTCAGTTCATTCACTTCTCTCCAGTAGCCTTTCAGGGATGCAAGCCTTCACCCATCTCTTAGATTTTGCCCTTCTATTTCCCTGGCATGCTAATTCTTAGATTCTACCTAAATTCCTATCCCTCTTTGTTTCTTTACAGAGAACCTAGTTGTTCTTTTCCATTACTGTATTTATTGCAATTTCACATTTCTTACTTGTTTATTAGTTAAAAATATTTGCCAGGCACCATGTCATTTTTGTTTACTGCTGTATAGCCAAGACTTAGCATGGAGCCTGGAAGACAGCAGACACTCTGTGAACACTGATTAAATTGATGAGTGAGTGATGTCATGCAATGAAGTTGAAGAATAATTTTTCTTTACCACATGTATCTGACAATAAGTAAATAAAATCTCGTGTAGTTACTGAAACTTCTGGGGTTGTCTCAGGCTGCAAATCCCTTTAACTTACTCACCTGTGAAGCCAAGAGGTGTGCATTCCTCATTACCCTTGCCTTACAGTTGTTTACAGTCATGGTTAATGATTTTCTTGTTGTGCAGAAAGTTGCTACCATTGGAAATCAGGTTTAGACATTTCCATGACTCTGTTTTATGCCCTAAAGTAAAACCATGAGTCAAATAGGTAGCCTGATATTTAACAGTAGAAGGAAGAATACAAGAGGGAATAATAAAAAAGATTCATATTTTAAAAGATCAGATAAAGTCAAATTTGTTTTGTTTCAGANTTCCATGACTCTGTTTTATGCCCTAAAGTAAAACCATGAGTCAAATAGGTAGCCTGATATTTAACAGTAGAAGGAAGAATACAAGAGGGAATAATAAAAAAGATTCATATTTTAAAAGATCAGATAAATTCAAATTTGTTTTGTTTCAGAAAAAAACAATTTCAAAGAATTTGGTTCCAATTCTGACCCTTAACTGCTTTGTAAAAGTTAAGAGTATTTTGTGACTTTGCTGCCTCTAATATTAAATGAAATTACAAGTCTTACTGGATCTACCTTCTTATATTGCTGATCATTTTTTTAATTGCATATTTTAAAGCACTTTACAAATACATTATGACATCAGTGGTAGCAAATCCACCAGTCAAAGCAGGAGATGCAGGTTTAATCCCTAGTCTCTGAAGATATCACATTCTGAAAGCAACTAAGCCCTTGCACCGTCACCACTGAGTTTGTTCTGTAGAGCCCTGGAACTGCAATTACTAAAGCCCACATGCCTAGAGGCCATGCTCTGCAACAAGAGAAGCAATGACAAGAAGCTTGTACACCACAACTAAAGAGTAGACCCCACTTGCTGCAACTAGAGAAAAAGCCCCACAGCAATGAAGACCACCACAGTCAATAAATAAATAAATAAAATTTAGAACTATATATATTATTATAATATATCTAGGTAAATGTGTTTAAGTGCTTAGTTCCTATACAATGGTACAAATATAATGCGATATACAGTGTATTTGCCTTTTAATTTCTTAATAGCTACCATCTAGGAAATTTACAGTGGAGAAGGCAATGGCACCCCACTCCAGTACTGTTGCGTGGGAAAACCTATGGATGGAAGAGCCTGGTAGGCTACAGTCCATGGGGCCACTAAGAGTCGGACACAACTGAGCGACTTCACTTTCACTTTTCACTTTCATGCATTGGAAAAGGAAATGGCAACCCACTCCAGTGTTTTTGCCTGGAGAATCCCAGGGACAGAGGAGCCTGGTAGTCTTCCGTCTATGAGGTCACATAGAGTTGGATTTGACTGACGTGACTCAGCAGCAGCAGCAGGAAATTTACAGAAAGAATGCATGCATGTGAATTTTTAAAGAGTAACACTTTCAAATGAGGAAATCTTTACAGGTTTGTTAAAGAGGTNAAAAAACAATTTCAAAGAATTTGGTTCCAATTCTGACCCTTAACTGCTTTGTAAAAGTTAAGAGTATTTTGTGACTTTGCTGCCTCTAATATTAAATGAAATTGCAAGTCTTACTGGATCTACCTTCTTATATTGCTGATCATTTTTTTAATTGCATATTTTAAAGCACTTTACAAATACATTATGACATCAGTGGTAGCAAATCCACCAGTCAAAGCAGGAGATGCAGGTTTAATCCCTAGTCTCTGAAGATATCACATTCTGAAAGCAACTAAGCCCTTGCACCGTCACCACTGAGTTTGTTCTGTAGAGCCCTGGAACTGCAATTACTAAAGCCCACATGCCTAGAGGCCATGCTCTGCAACAAGAGAAGCAATGACAAGAAGCTTGTACACCACAACTAAAGAGTAGACCCCACTTGCTGCAACTAGAGAAAAAGCCCCACAGCAATGAAGACCACCACAGTCAATAAATAAATAAATAAAATTTAGAACTATATATATTATTATAATATATCTAGGTAAATGTGTTTAAGTGCTTAGTTCCTATACAATGGTACAAATATAATGCGATATACAGTGTATTTGCCTTTTAATTTCTTAATAGCTACCATCTAGGAAATTTACAGTGGAGAAGGCAATGGCACCCCACTCCAGTACTGTTGCGTGGGAAAACCTATGGATGGAAGAGCCTGGTAGGCTACAGTCCATGGGGCCACTAAGAGTCGGACACAACTGAGCGACTTCACTTTCACTTTTCACTTTCATGCATTGGAAAAGGAAATGGCAACCCACTCCAGTGTTTTTGCCTGGAGAATCCCAGGGACAGAGGAGCCTGGTAGTCTTCCGTCTATGAGGTCACATAGAGTTGGATTTGACTGACGTGACTCAGCAGCAGCAGCAGGAAATTTACAGAAAGAATGCATGCATGTGAATTTTTAAAGAGTAACACTTTCAAATGAGGAAATCTTTACAGGTTTGTTAAAGAGGTAAATAGGTTAATTCATTGATTTTGCTGTTGAATTATCTCAGATAGTAGCTGAGAGCAGTGACCATGTTGTTTTTTATATGCTCTATTTCACAATATAATTACCAGTTTTCCATTCTACTGAGAATTATGCAGACTGTTTTTCATTAAAATCATGGCATACTTTGATTTCCCACTTAAGTTTTCCAGGGAGAGCATGGCTCTGAGACCAACCATTTATGCTGCGCAGACTCCCCCTTGAGAAGCACCACTATTAACTGGAACAAAAATGTTTCAACAGCAAATGTCACTGAATCTCAGGATGTTTTAAGCTTCTGCAGCAATGAGAAAAAAACAAAGCAAGTCATGGCTGCTTTCTCTGGAAGACCTATGGAAATAAGAGGAAACTACAATTTTACCAACATGTTACAAACAGCCTGAGCACTTTGAATTCACCCATTAATAGCATTTACTACATGTCTTTTATATGTCAGGCATTTAGCCTAATTAGAAGGATACAAAGATGAGCAAGTAATCCATCCCTGTGGAAAATACTGTCCACAGAGAAGAAAGACCATATTAAGTCAAAGAACAATGTGATAAGTGGCAAACGAGAGAATACAATGTGCTGTTTGCACACCAGAGGGGATAAATCTGCTTTAAGGAATTAGGACACATGGACTAGTTAGCTATTGCTGTAAACTGATCACTCCAAAGTTTAGTAGGTTAAATCAACAAGGATTTATTTAGCTCTCAAGTTTGCAAAACAGCTAGCAAGTGGCCTTGCTGACATGTCTGTGGTAGGATATGCTAATCTTGGCTGGGCTACTACATGCTCGAGGTCTCAACTGAGAAACTGTGCTGGCTCAGTCCTATCTGGTCCATGTGGTCATTCACCCTTCAGACTTAGCCTAGACTTGTTTACATGGTTGTCACATAAGGGGACAAAAAGAATCAGAAATATGAAAGAACCCTTAAAACCTAGACATGGAACTGAGATTGTATCACATTCACTGTGCTGTGCTGTGATTAGTTTCTCAGTAGTGTCTGACTCTTTGCAGCTCCATGGACTATAGCCCTCCAGGCTCCTCTGTCCATGGGATTCTCTAGGCAAGAACACTGGAGTGGGTTGCCATGCCCTCCTCCAGGGGATCCTCCCAACACAGGGACAACATCCTATTAACCCAAGCACATGTCAGGACCAGCTCGACCTGAAGGGGTAGAAAAATGGACTATCTCTTGATGCAAAGAGATGCAGAGACATGTTGCAAAGGAGCATGGATATAGAAAGGCAATAACTGCTGCCATCCTTGCAAAAAATGTGCTAAAACAGACAATAAATACCAAATGATTTTGACCTGTGTCTTGAAATTAGTCTATAAATTAAAGGAGGGAAGGACATTCCTTAATGTAACTAAGGACAGGAAACATTTTCTGAGTTTAATGTTTTCTAGAGTCTTTCAATTCTTCACCATGCCAGCACCATTAAGACTATAATTATAGAGGCTTCCCTGGCGGCTCAGATGGTAAAGAATCCTCCTGCTGTGCAGGACATCCAGATTCAATCCCTGGGTCAGGAAGATCTCCTAGAGAAGGAATTGGAAACCTACTCTAGTATTTTTGTCTAGGAAATCCCATGGATAGAGTAGCCTGGCTGGCTACAGTTCATGGGGTCGCAGAGTCAGATACGACTGAGTGACTTTCACTTTCATATATAATTATTTTACTAGAAAATGTTGATAAACTAGACATTTTTTTTTTAGCCCAGACTTGTTTACATGGTTATCACACAAGAGGCAAAAATAATCAGAAATATGAAAGAACTCTTGAAATCTAGACATGGAACTGACATTGCATCATATCCACTACGCTGTGCTGAGTTGTTCAGTACTGTCTGACTCTTTGCAACCCCATGGACTGTAACCCTCTAGGCTTCTCTGTCCATGGGGATTCTCCAGGAAAGAATACTCTAGAGGGTTTCCATGCCCTACTCCAAGGGATCTTCCTAACCCAGGAGTTGAACCCACATCTCCTGTGTCTCCTACCTTGGCAGGTGGGGTCTTTACCACTAGCGTCACCTGGGAAGCCCCACTATCATATCGCTTGCAGTCACAGTAAAGATCTGCTGACCTAGATCTCGCAATGGCTACTTTATTAATACCATCTATTTTCCAATCCCCCACCACAAAACTCTTCTCTATAAGAGCTGAAGGGATTCCTGTGCAAAAACTTGACTCCTTCTGTTTACTCAATTACTGACAAATTCATTCAAGGTCATTGTTTTTTATTTATGCTATTCAAGGCTTTGCTAACTCACCTAACATCTTTCTAGAAATTCAAATTATTACATAGCCTGGAGTTGATTTCTCAAGATACAATACAGAACTTAGCACTGCTAGTATTAGTATTAGATGGATGGTAAGAAAGTTAGAGCGGAACACTGAACGAGATTATTAGAAAAGTAAATTCAAGATAACTTGCAAAGGGCCCTGTTTAACACTCTAAGAAAATTTTACTTCTTTCTGGAAAAAAAAGTTTAATATTATTACCATCTATGTGATTACAAAGAAAAAATGTTATCTGACAATAGAATAAAATTCACAATCTCTCAAAATTCAGAAGGAAAAAAAGCAATTTTATAGCATCAGAGACCTGACAGTTTGTTTTAAAAATATAACTAGAAGTGTTGATGAATGGCATATACAATATAGATAATATCCAANCAAAGAAAAAATGTTATCTGACAATAGAATAAAATTCACAATCTCTCAAAATTCAGAAGGAAAAACAGCAATTTTATAGCATCAGAGACCTGACAGTTTGTTTTAAAAATATAATTAGAAGTGTTGATGAATGGCATATACAATATAGATAATATCCAAGTATGAATAAGATAATCAGGAAGTAAAATATAGCAATGAAAATGGACATAAGGAAAGATTGCATAAGTATGTGCTATTACTTTCTTATAACATGAAAGAATTTCATAAAACGGAAATAACACATATGTATGCCTTAGTTCAATTTATATGTATTAAAAGCTGTCACATCAAAACTTTCCAAATTATATTTCATTGGATATTTTCAGTTAAGTGTAAGATAACAGCAAAGCTTATATTCATGATTTATATCTTATACAAATTATTTACAATTATATGAATTGTCATTCAAATAAAATTTGTACTTGATATGACAAAAATGGTCTAATTTACTGCTTATGACTTTTTATGTATTTGTTTTCTATAATTGAAGATCAAAGTAAATATCTAATTGTATTATACTAACAAAGATACATTTTATTATTATGAATTATTTTTAAAAATCTTGATTAATTTGTCTGCCACATATTGCAATGTTTTAATTAGTCAATTTAAACTGAGGAATGAATAAGAGTAGTTTTTATACTTTGAAACACACCAGTCAATAAATGTTTTTATATACAAAACTACAGAGATTGTATATAATTTATAAAGTAGAAAAATTCTAAACTAAAACAAACATGCATAAATTTATTTTAATATCACAAATAAATNACATGTTTCTCAATAGGCAGGTCAAGTGGTCTGGTATGCACATCTCTTCCAGAATTTTCCACAGTTTATTGTGATCCACAGTTAAAGGCTTTATGCAGTCAATAAAGCAGAAATAGATGTTTTTCTGGAACTCTCTTGCTTTTTCCATGATCCAGTGGATATTGGCAATTTAATCTCTGGTTCCTCTGCCTTTTCTAAAACCAGCTTGAACATATGGAAATTCATGGTTCATGTATTTCTGAAGCCTGGCTTGGAGAATTTTAAGCATTAGTTTACTAGCATGTGAGATGAGTGCAATAGTGCAATAGTTTGAACATTCTTTGGTATCGCCTTTCTTTGGAATTGGAATGAAAACTGACCTTTTCCAGTCCTGTGGCCACTGTANTGAAGCCTGGCTTGGAGAATTTTAAGCATTAGTTTACTAGCATGTGAGATGAGTGCAATAGTGCAATAGTTTGAACATTCTTTGGTATCGCCTTTCTTTGGAATTGGAATGAAAACTGACCTTTTCCAGTCCTGTGGCCACTGTAGTTTTCCAAATTTGCTGGCATATTGAGTGCAGCACTTTCATAGCATCATCTTTCAGGATTTGAAATAGTTCAACTGGAATTCTATCACCTACACTAGCTTTGTGCATAGTGATGCTTTCTAAGGCCCTCTTGACCTCACATTCCAGGATATCTGGCTCTAGGTGAGTGATCACACCATCGCGATTATCTGGGTCATGAAGCTCTTTTTTGTACAGTTCTTCTGTGTATTCTTACAACCTCTTCTTAATGTCTTCTGCTTCTGTTAGGTCCATACCATTTCTGTTCTTGATTGAGCTCATCTTTGCATGAAATTTGTCCTTGGTATCTCTTTTTCTTGAAGAGATCTCTAGTCTTTCCCATTCTGTGGTTTCCTCTAGTTTGTTTTTTTGTTGTTGTTGTTTTTGCATTGATCACTGAGGAAGGCTTTTTTATCTCTCTTTGCTATTCTTTGGAACTCTGCATTCAGATGCTTATATCTTTCCTTTTCTCCTTTGCTTTTGGCTTCTCTTCTTTTCACAGCTATTTGTAAGCCCTCTGCAGACAGCCATTTTACTTTTTTGCATTTCTTTTCCACGGGGATGGTCTTGATCCCTGTCTCCTGTACAATGACATGAACCTTTGTCCATAGTTCATCAGGCACTCTGTCTATCTGATCTAGTCCCTTAAATCTATTTCTCACTTCCAGTGTATAATTATAAAGAATTTGATTTAGGTCATACATGAATGGTCTAGTGGTTTTCCCTACTTTCTTCAGTTTAAGTCGGAATTTGGCAATAAGGATTTCATGATCTGAGCCACAGTCCGCTTTCAGTCTTGTTTTTGTTGATTGTATAGAGCTTCTCCATCTTTGGCTGAAAAGAATATAATCAGTCTGATTTTGGTGTTGCCCATCTGGTGATATCCATGTTTAGAGTCTTCTCTTGTGTTGTTGGAAGAGCGTGTTTGCTAAGACCAGTGTGTTCTCTTGGCAAAACTTTATTAGCCTTTGCATTGCTTCATTCTGTATTCCAAGACCAAATTTGCCTGTTACCCTAGGTGTTTCTTGACTTCCTACTTTTGCATTCCAGTCCCCTATAATGAAAAGATCTTTTGGGGGTGTTAGTTCTAAAAGGTCTTGTAGGTCTTCATAGAATAGTTAAACTTCTTCAGCATTACTGGTTGAGGCATAGGCTTGTATTACTGTGATACTGAATGGTTTGCCTTGGAAAATAACAGAGATCATTCTGTTGTTTCTGAGATCACATCCAAGTACTGCACTTTGGACTCTTTTGTTGAGCGTTATGGCTACTCCATTTTTTCTAAAGGATTCCTGCCCACAGTAGTAGATATGATGGTTATCTGAGTTAAATTCAATCATTCCAGTCCGTTTTAGTTCACTGATTCCTAGAATGTCTATATTCACTCTTGCCATCTCCTGTTTGGCCACTTCCAATTTGCCTTGATTTAGGGACCTAACATTCCAGGTTCCTATGCAGTATTGCTCATTACAGCATCAGCATCAGACCTTGATTCTATCCCCAGTCACATCCACAACTGGGTATTGTTTTTGCTTAGGCTCCATCCCTTCATTCTTTCTGGAGTTATTTCTCCACTGATCTCCAGTAGCATATTGGGCACCTACCAACCCAGGGAGTTCTCCTTTAAGTATCCTATCATTTTGCCTTTTCATACTATTCATGGGGTTCTCAAGGCAAGAATACTGAAGTGGTTTGCCATTCTCTTCTCCAGTGTACCCCATTCTGTCAAACCTCTCCACCATGATTTGACCATCTTGGGTGACTCCACATGGCATGGCTTAGTTTCATTAAGTTAAACAAGGCTGTGGTCCATGTGATTAGGTTGACTAGTTTTCTGTGATTATGGTTTCAGTGTGTCTGCACTCTGATGCCTCACACAACACCTATTGTCTTACTTGGGTTTCTTTTACCCTGAACGTGGGGTATCTCTTCACGGCTGCTCCAGCAAAGCACAGCCACTGCTCCTATCTTGGATGAGAGGTATCTCCTCATTGCCGCCCCTGCTGCCTTGAACATGGAATAGCTCCTTTCAGCCCTCTTGCGCCTGCACAGCCTCTGCTCCTTGGACGTGGGGTTCAAAGAATGTCAAACTACCATTCAGTTTTGTTTATTTAACATTTTAACAAGATAGTGATCTGAATCTTTCAAACTAGGTTTCAACCGTACATGAATGAGAACTTCCAGATGTATAAGCTAGATATAAAAGAGACAGAGGAACAATAAATTAATTTGTCAACATGTTGGATCATAGAATAAGCGAGGAAATTCCCACAAGACATCTATTTCTGCTTCACTGACTATGCTAAAGCCTTTGACTAGGTGGATCACATAAAACTGTGGGTAATTCTTAAAGAGAAGGGAATACCAGACCACTTTACCTGTCTCCTTAGAAGATAAAAATCAATAGTTAGAATCAGATAAGGAACATTGGACTGTTTCAAAATCGATAAAAGATTATGTTGAGGCTATATATTGTCACTTGCTTATATAACTTCTATTCAGACTATGTCATGTGAAATGGGCTGGATGAATCACAGACTAGAATCAAAATTGCCTGGAGAAATATCTCAACCTCAGATATGCAGATAATACCACCCTAATGGCATAAATCAAAGATGAACTAAAAAGCTTCTTGATGAAGGTAAAGAGGAGAGTGAAAAATGCTGGCTTAAAACTCAACATTCAAAAAACTAAGACCATTGTATTTGGTCCCATCACATCATGCAAATAGATGGAGAAAACATGGAAACAATGACAGAGTTTATTTTCTTGGGTTCCACAATCATTGAAGACAGTGACTGCGGCCATAAAATTAAAAGACACTTGCTTCTTGTTAGAAAAGCTATGACAAACCTAGACAGTGTATTAAAAAGCAGAGACATCGCTTTGCTGACAAAGATCTGTATAGTCAAAACTATGGTTTTTCCAGTAGTCATGTACAGATGTGAGAGCAGGACCATAAGGAATGTTGAGAGTGGAAGAACTGATGCTTTTGAACTGATGCTAGAGAAGACTCTTGAGAGTCCATTGGACAGCAAGGAGTTCAAACCAGTCAATCCTCAATAGAATAAACTGTGAATATCCATTGGAAGGACTGATGCTAAAGCTGAAGCTCCACTACCAATGGCCACCTGATGCAAAGAGCCAACTCATTGGAAAAGACCCTGATGCTGGGGAAGGATTGAGGGCCGGAGGAAAGGGGGCAACAGAGGATGCAAAGATTGGATGGCATCATCAACTGAATGGACGTGAAATTGAGGCAACTTCAGGAGACAATCAAGGACTCAGAACCCTGGCATGCTTCAGTCCATGAGGTCTCAGAGTCAGATGTGACTGAAGTGACTTAGCAGGTACACATGCACAAGTGTTCAATATCATACATGGCTAGGGGGTCCTATAATTGAATGGCATAGAACATTCCCAGTATCACTGACAATGTAAAATAGTATGAAAGGCTGACCCTTTCTTTACTCTATCATTCTAAATACAGGTAGTCACTCCATTGCTAGGTGGACATTGAAACAGATGGCCTCTGAAATTCTCTTGAGCCATAAATCCTTTGAAAAAGGACTATGTGCAATCACTAAATAAAGCTGTTTGGGGGAAAAAAGAAAATCATTTGAATTCTCTTTCCAAATATTTCCTTGACTTCTTGAAAATATATATTTAAACATTGAATATCACTATGTGATATCTAATTGTGCTGGAAAATGCTGACATTTACAGAGTTTCTCAAGTAATACAAAATTACAAATAACTACTCATGTTGGTGGTGCACGTGCACTCAGATGCACTCATTTTACTTTCTGTCCACTGGCATCTCTGCTAATAGAATTTCACTGCAGGTGGAAAGAAAAGATGGCAAGTAGACATAGCTCTTTTTAATTAAAGTAAAATCTCAAAAGATTTGTTTCTTATTACTGCTCCTAAATCTAAGTAGAGGACTTTCTTTTTCTTCATGTGATAGAAGAAGGGAAAACAAACTGAATATGGAAAAGACAACATATAAGGAGAATGAGAAACTTCCTGAGCTAAAGCAGAAACAAACAAGACATGAATACTTTTGTAACACTGAGACACTTTGAGAAGCTATCTTAGCCAAAGAATCAAGGTTTTTAAACGCCCTTCTTTATCCAGTTTTCTATCTCAGTTACAAGCTAAGAAATAAACTTGAAGAAATTAATATCTTAGAAATCTCTGAAAAACATTTCTCAGTGTTGCAACCTCAAGTTTTGTAAGTGTCCATCTTTATCAAGAAAAACTGGACTCTTATGAAATCTATTTAAGCAATACCTGGGGAAATACCAGTAGCTCTTTCCTTCTCAATCCATGAGAGTGTAACAAACAGGAAAAAATGAGCACTGGATCCCACTTTTATTCTATGATCAAATACAGTCTTGTACCATACATGACAGCTGTATTTTTTTTTTCTCCTGACTAAATGGTCTTATTAATTATTTTTAATTGGAAGATAATTGCTTCACAATATTGCATTGGTTTCTACCATATTTATACATATGCCCCTTCCTCTTGAACCTCCTCTTACCCTCCATCCCATCCCACCTCTCTAGGTTGTCAAGGAGAACAGGCTTGAGCTCTCCTCTCTGTGTTATTCAGTACCTTCCTACTAGCTAGCAATTTTGCCTATGGTAATGTATGCATTTCAGTGCTATTTTCTCAAAATTTTGTTTTTATGCATTAATATACAATATTTGTTTTTCTCTTTCTGACATACTTTACTCTGTATAACAGGATCTGGGTTCAAACACCTCACTAGAACCGACTTAAATTAATTCCTTTCTATGGCTAAGTAATATTTCATTGTATATATGTATCAAAACTTTCTTATCCATTCATCTGTCACTTAACATCTAGATTGCTTCCATGTCCTGGCTAGTTAGTGTAAATAGTGTTTCAGTGAACATTGGGATACATATGTCTTTTTCAACTATGATTTTTGTTTGTTTGTTTGTTTGTTTTTCAGGGTATATGCCTAGTACTGGGATTACTGGTTCATATGGTAATTTTGGCATAGGAAAAAAGCAGAAATAGATGTTTCTCTGAAACTGTCTTGCTTTTTTGATGATCCAGCGGATGTTGGCAATTTGATCTCTGGTTCCTCTGCCTTTTCTAAAACCAGCTTGAACATCTGGAAGTTCACGGTTCACGTATTGCTGAAGCCTGGTTTGGAGAATTGTAAACATTGCATTTCTAGCATGTGAGAGGAGTGCAACTGTGCAGTAGTTTGAGCATTCTTTAGCATTATCTTACTTTGGGATTGGAATGAAAACTGACCTTTTCCAGTCCTGTGATCCCTGCTGAGTTTTCCAAATTTGCTGGCATATTGATTTTACAGCATAATCTTTCAGGATGTGAAATAACTCAACTGGAATTCTATCACCTCCACTAGCTTTGTTTGTAGTGATGCNAGTAGTTTGAGCATTCTTTAGCATTATCTTACTTTGGGGTTGGAATGAAAACTGACATTTTCCAGTCCTGTGATCCCTGCTGAGTTTTCCAAATTTGCTGGCATATTGATTTTACAGCATCATCTTTCAGGATGTGAAATAGCTCAACTGGAATTCTATCACCTCCACTAGCTTTGTTTGTAGTGATGCTTTCTAAGGGCCCCTTGACTTCACATTCCAGGATGTCTGGCTCTAAGTGAGTGATTCCACCACTGTGATTAACTGGATCGTGAAGATTTTTTTTTTTTTTTGTACAGTTCTTCTGTGTATTCTTGCAACCTCTTCTTAATATCTTCTATTTCTGTTAGGTCCATACCATTTCTGTCCTTTACTGAGCCCATCTTTGCATGAAATTTGTTCTTGGTATCTCTAATTTTCTTGAAGAGATCTCTAGTTTTTCCCATTCTGTTGTTTTCTTCTATTTCTTAACATTGATCACTGAGGAAGGCTTTCTTTTCTCTCCTTGCTATTCTTTGGAACTCTGCATTCAGATGCTTATATCTTTCCTTTTCTCCTTTACATATAGATTTCACTTGAGAAANTGTTTAGATTGGCTAGATTCACCTCTCTGTCATCAGCAATCTTTTTCTCACATTATGTTTCTGTGGCATAAAGTTGAAGAAGAAAAAAGAAGGATACATTACCTTTTTATAAATAAAAATAATATTTATAACATTTATCTTATCTCTTGAATAATTGGGTAGAAGGACAAAGAGATACTGTATAATAATATATTTATTTTGTATTCTGATTGTAAAAACATAAAGGAAGCACAATAGGTCTCTTTTACAATTGTAGTGTGAAACGTGCTTACAGTTTAGGAAAAGTACACAATGACAAGCAGGAAAGAAGATTTTGAGGGCGATAAAAGCAGAGATGTTAAAAATAAAGAAGACAGACAGCAAAGGACCGGTCAAGATTTGTTGGATAACAAAAAATTAGAGGAGAGAGAAAGAGGAATACATGAGGAAGGAAGCCAGAAGGGACCAAAGGGAAGGAAAAGAATAATCCATTTATTTATTCTTTAATTCACTCAGTAATGTAGCATGTGATTTACTACTTTACCAAGAACATATGGAGGACTTCCATCATAGTTCAGTGGTTGAGAATCCACCAGGCAATGCAAGGGACACACATTTGATCCCTGGTCTGTGAAGATTCCACATGCCTACGGGCAATTAAGCCTGAGCTCTAGNAGAACATATGGAGGACTTCCATCATAGTTCAGTGGTTGAGAATCCACCAGGCAATGCAAGGGACACACATTTGATCCCTGGTCTGTGAAGATTCCACATGCCTACGGGCAATTAAGCCTGAGCTCTAGAGCCTGTGCTCCACAACAAGAGAAGTGCCTGCAATGAGAAGCCTGAGCAATGCAACTAGAGAGTATACTACAAGTGGAAAAAGCGATTTGGCAATAAAGAAGACCCAGCATAGCCCAAAATAAATAAATGTATGAAAATCATTTTTATAAAAAGGAACATACCAAGCTCTGGTGCCACCTCTGAGTCAGACGCTGTGCATGTAATAGGGAAAACATTGAACACTTTGTTTAGTCTAGTAGAAGAGATAAAAATAATAAATGCACTTAAATATATCATTGGTTTTTATAGCTCCAAAAGAAAACAGGGCTCATACTCTTGTAACTACTGCTCACTGAATATGTTTACACCATCAGGTATGAAAAGAATGTATAGAAAACTAAACCTTAGAGTTTATCTACCTTTATTCTGTAATCACACAAGTAAAGTAGTTTATTATTTTCTGCACTTACATCTTGAGATTTTTTTGGTTTTTTAGGTTTTTGTTTTTTTTTT
>SJYW01051907.1:78919-89023 GCA_006410735.1 Raphicerus campestris
TAGATTTTTTTGTTTTTTTGGTTTTTTTTTTTTTTTTTTTTAGTTTAGGGCAGAAACAGATGAGTTAATGATTTCATTGGAGATAAAATGTATTGCACATGGTCATATTCTTTTACATTTTCCTTTGAATCATTCAAATTGTAGTACTGAGCATTATACAAAGGGCTTAGGATAGCTGTTTTTATTAAATGTCAGAGTTTATACTTAAACTACAATTTATAGTTGCTTTTCATTTCAGATGCTAATTCATGCCAACACTTCTGAAATTTTATTTGGGATTAGTAATAATATAACTTTTATGGTCATGTTATTATCAAATTAAATTAAATATTATGATCTAGTTTGATCTTTGTGGAGATGTTATCCAATAAAAAACTTGAGATGAACAATAATGTGAGTGTATTTAATACCACAGAGCCATTCACTTTAAATGGTTAAAATGATTAACTTAGCTTTATGTATATTTTGCCACAATATTAAAAAAAAGACAAAAGAAATCCTAATACATGAGTACGTAAAGAAAAGATTTCTGTATAAATTCTAATATATGAGAACGTAAAAAGAAGATTTCTGTATAAATTCCCTGATTTTAGCTTTCTTTCCTAATCTCTTAGAGTCATAATCCTCTATTATGTCTAGGACACATTTAAGAATCTCTCTGGGCAAATACTGTTTTCTTTGTGTCCATGAGCAAACATATACAATTTCATGAAATAAAGAATTCTTGTGGAAGACAAATAATCAATCAGACAAAAACTATGCCATTCAAAATGAACAACTTCTCTTTTAATCCAGGTTATTTTATTCAAGGAATCAGAACCAGATAAAATTTTTTAACCTGTGGCTGATTCATGTCAATGTATGGCAAAACCAATACAGTATTGTAAAGTAGAATAAAGTATTAAAAAATAAATTTAAAAAAAAAAAGGATATAATTCAAAAAGATACACGCACCGTATGTTCATGCAGACTACTTACAATAGCCAGGAAGCTACCTCTACACCCATCAACAGAGGAATGGATGAGGAAGATGTGGTACACACATACAGCGGACTATTACTCAGCCATAGGCTTCCCAGGTGGGTCGGTGTTAAAGAATCCACGTGCCAATGTAGGAAATGCAGGAGACATGGATTCGATCTCAGGGTCAGGAANGATGTGGTACACACATACAGCGGACTATTACTCAGCCATAGGCTTCCCAGGTGGGTCGGTGTTAAAGAATCCACGTGCCAATGTAGGAAATGCAGGAGACATGGATTCGATCTCGGGGTCAGGAAGCTGTCCTGGAGAAGGAAATGGCAACCTACTCCAGTATTCTTGCCTGCAAACTCCCATGGACAGAGGAGCCTAGTGAGCGTTAATCCATGGTGTTACAGAGTCACACACTACTGAGCAACTAAGCATGTATCCATTACTCAGCCATAAAATGAAACTAAACTGTGCCATTTGCACAGGCAGTCATATAGAGTAAGGTAAGTCAGGGGGAGAAAAACAAATGTTGTATACTACCGCGTATTTGTAGAATCCATAAAAATGGTACAGATGATCTTATTTGCAATGCAGAAATAGAGACATAAACGTAGAGAACAAACATGCGGATACCCAGGGGGAAAGGCTGGGGACTGGGAGTGAGATGAATTGGGAGAGTTCTGAGCCAGGCCATCCAGAATGGAAAGGAGATTTACAGATTGAAAGGAGAGAAACATTTTGGCCACAAGCAAGGGCTTCCCTGGTGGCTCAGACTGTAAAAATCTGCCTGCAATGTGGAGATGCAGGTTCAAACCCTGGGTAGGTTAAGATCCCCAGGAGAAGGAAATGGCAATCCACTCCAGTACTTTTGTCTAGAGAATTCCATGGACAGAGGAGCTTGATGGACTACAGTCCACAAGGTTGCAGAGTCAGACACAACTGAGTGACTAACAGTTTCACTTATTCTCAAGATTGTGAGAGGATCTTTGGATTAGGCCATGAGAACAGGGATTCCCTCATGAATGGAACATATATATAGTGATGAGAACAAGGAGTTCAGAAGAGACTGGAAGGGGATTAAACAGCTTTGCATGTATTAGCCTGTGGTGTGTGGAACTGGTCCTGCGGGCCACCATGGAAAGGATGAAAATGGACAGGCTGAACTATGAAGGTTATTGTCTTTGAAATTGGATCTCTTCCAAATGAGCTCACTGTTGGCACTAGAAATAATGTACTTGGTTTGCTATTGAGCACATCTGCAGGATAAGCACTATGGGAAATGTGAGTGTGATCATTTAGTTTCTCCATAGAGTAAAAGCCTGTCTCTAGGCTTGACAATGCTCTGGCTGAGTGACAGTGTGGAAACATATAAAGTGTAAGAACACAACAGGTATTTGATTTTACTGGTGACCTACCTAATAATCCACAAGCAATATCCATTTGAAAGCATATAACTGGAGCCAGGAAGCAGCTATATGATAATTTTTAAAACATCTTTTTGTTCTTTTAAAATTGCAAATCTAGAAAGGCTAAGAATTCAAGCAGCATAATTATTTTTTAAATGTTTCAATTTTGATATAATGTAAGTAGAGGCAAAAAATGGTATGGTTCATAATACAAGTATACTCTCCTTCAACCTCAATCCTATCTTAGGATGTACTTTATTTAGAATTTAAAAAAAAAATTAATAGTAAAACCTTAATGACTCATCCCATGCTCATGATCATTTGTGGCCATTACAGCATAGGTCACTCCCAGCTTCCATCATTATCAGAATGTTAAAGACCCTGTTAGGGGCTTCTCATTGCCATTTGCTTGACATCCATTTATTATTTATCACTAGGGACATCACAGATGGCCCAATATCTTTCCAATATTCTTTAATGGAGAATGATCATTATTTTTATGGGTCCTCCTTGGGTACCCTATCTGTGAGTAAATAGCTACTGGAAGACAAATTGTATTCGGTGAGTGATTAGCAATTGACCACACCTCACAAAGAAATCTGTGAAGTTAAGCAGACTATCCAGACTCTTAAACTTTAATTTACCAGGAAAGATTGGAGATAATGAGTTCAGTTCAGTCGCTCAGTTGTGTCCGACTCTTTGTGACCCCATGAATTGCAGCACACCAGGCCTCCCTGTCCATCACCATCTCCCGGAGTTCACTCAGATTCACATCCATCGAGTCAGTGATGCCATCCAGCCATCTCTTCCTCTGTCCTCCCCTTCTCCTCCTGCCCCCAATTCCTCCCAGCATCACAGTTTTTTCCAATGAGTCAACTCTTTGCATGAGGTGGCCAAAGTACTGGAGTTTCAGCTTTAGCATCATTCCTTCCAAAGAACACCCAGGGCTGATATCCTTTAGAATGGACTGGTTGGATCTCCTTGCAGTCCAAGGGACTCTCAAGAGTCTTCTCCAACACCACAGTTCAAAAGCATCAGTTCTTCGGTGCTCAGCCTTCTTCATAGTCCAACTCTCACATACATACATGACCACAGGAAAAACCATAGTGTTGACTAGACAGACCTTCGTCGGCAAAGTAATAATGAGTTAGAGTACAGAGATAAGCTGTACAGATAAATAAATGTGAAAGTGCTTTGTTGCTTTGGACTATTTAGGACACAGATGACAAAAGACCTTACTTAAACTGGCTTATGCTAAGGAATGTGTTGCCTTCTATAATTGAAAGTTCCTGAGAAAGGAATGACTTTAATGTGTTCAAATAAGGTCATTAAATTTGTTTTCTCTTCACTTGAGTCTGTTTCTCTGGGTTACTTCCTTTTCAGACAGAAAACTTCATGTGGTTGCAAGGTTGCTGCCTGGCTTTTGGGGATAACATCCACATTTAATAGGAAAAAGTACTTACCCTGATGCGTGCAAGTGTGCTAAGTTGCTTCACACATGTCTGACTCTTTGAAACCCTACGAACTGTAGTTCACCAGGCTCCTTTGTCTATGGGATTCTCCAGGCAAGAATATTGGAGTGGGTTACCATTTGCTTTTCCAGAGTATCTTCNTTTGATATAATGTAAGTAGAGGCAAAAAATGGTATGGTTCATAATACAAGTATACTCTCCTTCAACCTCAATCCTATCTTAGGATGTACTTTATTTAGAATTAAAAAAAAATTAATAGTAAAACCTTAATGACTCATCCCATGCTCATGATCATTTGTGGCCATTACAGCATAGGTCACTCCCAGCTTCCATCATTATCAGAATGTTAAAGACCCTGTTAGGGGCTTCTCATTGCCATTTGCTTGACATCCATTTATTATTTATCACTAGGGACATCACAGATGGCCCAATATCTTTCCAATATTCTTTAATGGAGAATGATCATTATTTTTATGGGTCCTCCTTGGGTACCCTATCTGTGAGTAAATAGCTACTGGAAGACAAATTGTATTCGGTGAGTGATTAGCAATTGACCACACCTCACAAAGAAATCTGTGAAGTTAAGCAGACTATCCAGACTCTTAAACTTTAATTTACCAGGAAAGATTGGAGATAATGAGTTCAGTTCAGTTCAGTCGCTCAGTTGTGTCCGACTCTTTGTGACCCCATGAATTGCAGCACACCAGGCCTCCCTGTCCATCACCATCTCCCGGAGTTCACTCAGATTCACATCCATCGAGTCAGTGATGCCATCCAGCCATCTCTTCCTCTGTCCTCCCCTTCTCCTCCTGCCCCCAATTCCTCCCAGCATCACAGTTTTTTCCAATGAGTCAACTCTTTGCATGAGGTGGCCAAAGTACTGGAGTTTCAGCTTTAGCATCATTCCTTCCAAAGAACACCCAGGGATGATATCCTTTAGAATGGACTGGTTGGATCTCCTTGCAGTCCAAGGGACTCTCAAGAGTCTTCTCCAACACCACAGTTCAAAAGCATCAGTTCTTCGGTGCTCAGCCTTCTTCATAGTCCAACTCTCACATACATACATGACCACAGGAAAAACCATAGTGTTGACTAGACAGACCTTCGTCGGCAAAGTAATAATGAGTTAGAGTACAGAGATAAGCTGTACAGATAAATAAATGTGAAAGTGCTTTGTTGCTTTGGACTATTTAGGACACAGATGACAAAAGACCTTACTTAAACTGGCTTATGCTAAGGAATGTGTTGCCTTCTATAATTGAAAGTTCCTGAGAAAGGAATGACTTTAATGTGTTCAAATAAGGTCATTAAATTTGTTTTCTCTTCACTTGAGTCTGTTTCTCTGGGTTACTTCCTTTTCAGACAGAAAACTTCATGTGGTTGCAAGGTTGCTGCCTGGCTTTTGGGGATAACATCCACATTTAATAGGAAAAAGTACTTACCCTGATGCGTGCAAGTGTGCTAAGTTGCTTCACACATGTCTGACTCTTTGAAACCCTACGAACTGTAGTTCACCAGGCTCCTTTGTCTATGGGATTCTCCAGGCAAGAATATTGGAGTGGGTTACCATTTGCTTTTCCAGAGTATCTTCCCAAAGATCAAAACCATGTTTCTTATGTCTCCTACACTGTTGGTGGGAATGTAAATTGGTAACAGACACTGCCTGGTTTTTCTGCCTCTTCTTAAACCAGCTTGAACATCAGGGAGTTCACAGTTCACGTATTGCTGAAGCCTGGCTTGGAAAATTTTAAGCATTACTTTACTAGCATGTGAGATGAGTGCAATTGTGAGGAGTCTGAGCATTTTTTGGCATTGCCTTTCTTTGGAACTTGAATGAAAACTGATCTTTTCTAGTCCTATGGCCACTGCTGAGTTTTTAAAGTATAGTAAGTATTTAAAGAAACTTGCAAGATAATCTGATGGTGCAGTTCTTATTTGTAAACATTGTTCCCTATAATTTTACAGTTGTCACCAATTTTTGTGTCAATAATTTTAAAAAATATAAAAAAGCACTCATAGATCATGGTTGTCTTCTTTTCCTAAAGCATATGCAAAGTACTTCCTTCCAAAATCACAGCCTTATCATGGCCAAGGGGCTTGGGTAATTCAGTGAAGCTATGAGCCGTATAGTAGAAGGCAATGGCACCCCACTCCAGTACTCTTGCCTTGGAAATTCCATGGATGGAGGAGCCTCGTAGGCTACAGTCCATGGGGGTCGCTAAGAGTCGGACACAACTGACGCGACTTAGCAGCAGCAGCAGCAGCATGAGCTGTATCGGGTAGGGCCACCCAAGATGGAGGTCATAGTGAAGAGTTCTGACAAAACATGGTCCACTGGAGGTCAGTCCAGTTCAGTCGCTCAGTCATGCCTGACTCTTTGCTACTCCATGGACTGCCTCACGCCAAGCTTCCCTGTCCATCACTAACTCCTGGAGCTTCATCATACTCATGACCATTGAGTCAGTTATACCGTCCAGCCATCTCATCCTGTCATCCCCTTTTCCCACCTTAATCTTTCCCAGCATCAGAGTCTTTTCAAATGAGTCAGCTCTTCACATCAGGTTGCCAAAGTATTGGAGTTTTAGCTTCAGCATCGATCTTTTCAATGAATATTCAGGACTGATTTCCTTTAGGATGGACTGGTTGAATCTCCTTGCTGCCCAAAGGACTCTCAAAAGTCTTCTCCAATGCCACAGTTCAAAAGAATTAACTCTTTGGCACTAAGTATTCTTTATAGGACTATAAAGACACTCTCACATCCATACATGACTATTGGGAAATCCATAGGATTGACAAGAAAGACCTTTGTTGGCAAAGTAATGTCTCTGCTTTTTAGTAGCAAGCTTTTATTTATTTATTTTTAAATTTCATGCCTGTAGTCATCATCTGCTGTGAGTTTGGAACCCAAAACAATAAATTCTGTTACTGTTTCCATTGTTTCCCCATCTATTTGCCATATAGTGATGGGACCAGATGTCATGATCTTAGTTTTATGAATGTTGAGTTTTAAGCCAGCTTTTTCACTCTCTAGCTTCTCTCACTTTCATCAAGAGAATCTTTAGTTCTTCTTCACTTTCTGCCATAGAGTAGTGTCATCTGCATATCTGAGGTTTTTGATATTTTTACCAGCAATATCTGGGAGATTGCCCCTGGAGGTAGGAATGGCAAACCACGCCAGCATTCTTGCCACAAGAACCCCATGAACAGTATGAAAAGGCAAAAATATATGATACCAGAAAATGAGCTCCCCCAGGTCACAAGGTGCTCAGTATGCTACTGGAGAAGAGTGGAGAGCAAAGGCTTATAGCGCCGGAAAGAATAAAACAATTGGGCCAAAGCAGAAATGACACTCAATTGTGGCTGTGTCTGGTGGTGAAAGTAAAGTCCATTGCCATAACTGGGAATGGGAAGTCCATGAATCAACATAAATTGGATGTAGTGAAGCAGGTTGCAAGAGTGAACATTGACATTTTAGGAATCAGTGAAGTAAAATGGATTGGAAATGGTAAATTTAATTCAGATGATCGTTATATTCACTACTGTGAACTAGAATCCCTTAGAAGAAATGGAGTAGCCCTTATAATCAACAAAAGAGTCCAAAATGTAGTTCTAGGGTGCAATGTCAAAAATAACAGAATAATCTGGGTTGGTTTCCAAGGTAAATTGTTCAATATCTTGGTAATCTCAGTCTGTATGTGGGTCAAGAAGCAACAGTTAGAACAGGATATAGAGCAACTGATTGGTTTAAAATTGAGAAAGGAGTGCAACGAAGCTCTATATTGTCATGCTGTTTATTTAATTTATATGCAGAGTACATCATGCAAAATGCCAGGATGGATGGAATCAAGCTGGAATCAAGATTGCCAGGGGAAATGGTAAAACCTCAGATATGCAGATATACCAGTCTAGTGGCATAAAATGAAAAGGAATAGAGGGGAGTGAAGGCTATAGAAGACTTTTGAGATGCCCTTCGACTGCAAGATCAATCAAGTCAATCCTAATAGAAATCAATCCTGATTATTCATTGGAAGGGTTGATGCTGAAGCTCCAATTCTTTGGCAACCTGGTTTCAAGAGCCAACTCCTTTGAAAAGATCCTGATGCTGGGAAAGATTGAAGGCAAAAGGAGAAGAGGGTGGTAGAGGATGAAATAGTTAGATAGTATTCCAGATGCAATGGACATGAATTTGAGCAAACTCTGGGAGATTGTGACAGACAGGAGAGCCTAGCATGCTGCAGTCCATGGGATGGCAAAAAGTCAGACACAACTTCAGTTCAGTTTACTTGAGTCTCTCATTTGTGTCTGATTCTTTGTGACCCCATGGACTGCAGCACTCCTGGCTTCCCTGTCCATCACCAACTCCCAGAGCTTCCTCAAATTCATGTCCATTTGAGTCAGTGATGCCATTCAACCATCTCATGCACTGTCATCCCCTTCTCCTTCCACCTTCAATCATTTCCAGCATCAGGGTCTTTTCAAATGAGTCAGTTCTTCACATCAGGTGGCCAAAGTATTGAGACTTCAACTTCAGCATCAGTCCTTCCAAAGAATATTCAGGATGGATGCCCTTGATGTCCATGGGACTCTCAAGAGTCTTCTACAGTACCACAGTTCAAAAGCATCAGCTTTCTTTATAGTCCAACTCTCACATCCATGCATGATTACTGGGAAAACCATACCTTTGATTAGATGGACCTTTGGTGGCAAAGTAATGTCTCTGCTTTTTAATATGCTATCTATGTTGGTTATAACATTTCTTCCAAGGAGCAAACGTCTTTTAATTTCATGCCTGCAGTCACCATCTGCAGTGATTTTGGAGCCCAAAAACATAACACAGCAATTCCTAAGTTATTTTTCTCTTCAATCTTTCCCAGCATCAAGGTCTTTACCAAGGAGCTGGCTCTTTGAACCAGGGGGCCAAAGAATTGGAGCTTCAGCATCAATCCTTCCAATGAATATTCAGACACAATTTAGTGATTGTAAAACAACAATCCAAAGTAAGTAGATTTTATGTTTATTTTCCTTCAGGTTATATAACTATTATATAGTTATATGTTTCATTTTGTACTGAGAATGTGTAATATCAAATTTCTTAGCAAATTTGTGGTACATAATACGCATAGTACTGTTGACCATAACCACAATTCTCTGAGTTAGACTTCCATAACTTATTTATATTCTGATTACAAGTTTGCATGCTTTGATGAACATATTCTCACTTTCCCCAAACCTTTATAACATCATTCTACTCCCTTGCTTCTAAAAGTTCAGCTTTTGTAGATTCAATATATATCTGAAGTTACAGTATCTGTCTTTCTGTCTTATTTCATTTAGCCTAATGCTCTAAAGGTCTATCCATGATTTCTTCAAATGGCAGAATACCTTTTTTTATAATTGAATAATATTTCATTCTGTGTGTACACATCTGTGTGTGTACATATACAGTCACTGATTGGCAGATGCTTAGGTTGTTTCCATATTTTTTTAAAATACTTTATTCTGCTTTACAATACTGTATTGGTTTTGCAATACATTGACATGAATCAGCCACAGGTGTACATGATCTCCCAAAGCTGAATCCTCCTCCCACCTCCCACCCCACACCATCTCCCCGGATCATCCCGTGCACCAGCCCCAAGCATCCTGTATCCAGTATTGGACATAGACTGGCACTTAATTTCTTATATGATAGTATACATGTTTCAATGCCATTTTCCCAAATCATCCCACCCTCTCCCTCTCCCTCAGAGGCCAAAAGTCCGTTCTGTATCTCTGTGTCTCTTTTGTTGTCTCACCTACAGGGTCATCATTACTATCTTTCTAAATTCCATATATATGTGTCAGTATACTGTATTGGTGTTTTTCTTTCTGGCTTATTTCACTCTGTTAATCGGCTCCAGTTTCATCCATCTCATTAGAACTGATGCAAATGTATTCTTTTTAAGGGCTGAGTAATAATCCATTGTGTATATGTACCACAACTTTCTTATCCATTCATCTGCTGATGGACATCTAGGTTGTTTCCATGTCCTAGCTATTATAAACAATGCTGCAATGAACATTGGGGTACATGTGTCTCTTTCAGTTCTTGTTTCTTCAGTGCGTATGCCCAGCAGTGGGATTGCTGGGTCATAAGGCAGTCCTATTTGTAATTTTTTAAGGAATCTCCACACTTTTTTCCATAATGGCTGTACTAGTTTGCATTCTCACCAACAGTATAAGAGGGTTCCCTTTTCTCCACATCCTCTCCAGCA